>JAWNNC010000374.1:0-60023 GCA_035043275.1 Drosophila tanythrix | reverse complement strand
GTGAATCTAAACAAATTTGTTGTCTTAAAAAAAAAAATTACTGTTGTATATTTTTACTTTGTATTTTTTGATTTTTTGATTTTTTGATTTTTTTGGACGAGATATTTATGTACTGTGTTCACTGCAAATGTTGAACTGTTATAGGTATCGATCGCCAAGTTGATCAGGTACCCTTAAGACAATGATCCCTTTTTTTTTAGCTCAGGTAATGCCTTTTTTTTGTATCGTTGCCGAACTATGTTACCTAATTGCCAAGTTAACTAAGAATTTTATGTTAGTCTGTACTTTGACTAAATGTTTGTCTATAATTTGCAAAATTAATCTCAATAGACTTTTTATTTACCCACTCGGTAAAAGAATGAATGATATTTATCACTCGGTAAAAAAAATGAATGAATTAATGTACATAACTTTCATAAGTCGGGGGTCACCAAATGGCTAAATTTTGGGAATTGGACTCGTTCGAAACGAACACATCTTGCATTTCTCCGTTGGAGAAACAATGCGAAAAACATTTTTTGCAGAACATAAAAACTGCAGTCGACAATAAACTCATCGTTCGACTCCCATTTTTAGAAAACACTTCAGCCCTGGGGGACAGTCATGATCTGGCAACACGAAGATTCTTGAGTTTGGAAAAACGTCGGGGTCACCAAATGAATAAGAAATGACTAGCACTTCTTTGGGATGCTGAAAAGTTGATTTGAATGCTACCGGTTCATGTACCAGTAACAAAAAAGTCGCCGCAATCGGTACTGTGGACAAATTGGGCTAAGCGAAGTGAATACGTCAAGAGTTCTTTTCGTACTAGTTTTATTGTTTAAAATTCTTTCCTTATATAGCTAAGAATGCTTACTTAGTCTCTACACAAGAGACATTTCTAAACCATGCAAGGGTTGTTTTGTTAGTCTCTTTTTACTTATCCTGTACTCCTGGATGCAGCTGTCACTTGAGTACTTGGTACAAAATATTTTACTTAGGCTAGTGTTCATACTTGAACATTTGTTATCTGTGTCAATGTTCATATTAGAACAAGACTAGTTATTCTATTTACAATTTGACCTAAGCAATGAATAGTTCTCTACCTGCTTATATATAGCATGTCTTTATGTTTTCTTATCTATGATGCTGCGTCTGGTACCCTCTGTTTTACTGCAGGCCGTCCGACAGATGGTGCGCAGACCCATTTCTAATCGCAGCCCATGGCTCGGATGCACATTTATTAGTTGAGTCTCTGCGCTATCTGAAACGTACGATTTTCTGCTCTTGACGAAATCGTACACCATCAATGTCCGACTCCAAGCTGTGCTAAGTATTTTTAATTTTAAACCATAGCGATAAAGACACTAAACATTGTTAAGACCTGCGGACAGTAGACGGTGCCCCCACTCCCCCACCTCAAGAGAGATGCATATATTGTACGCACAGTAATTTTTTCACTGTGATACTGTGTGACTCGGTTCTGGTCGCGCCTGCCGACCACTGTCTCTCATCTCTCGCATCTCATGCTCTTGAAGAGGAAAGCGTATGCTCTTTTTTTGTGGCTTTTTCATGGTGGTTGATCACGTATCGCCCACCATCATTGGCTAATTAGCGCACTTTCTCTGTCTCTCCCTCGTATCCCTGTGCTTCATCTCGCTCGGCAAAACTCTCACTCGAACTTTCACTCACTCGAACTCTCACGCAAACATACGCCAGCTACTAGCAGCCAATAAGACAACAACAAAACACAAAGCGTATACACTATATACCTAATATAGATGTGTCAGGAGGATACACCCTCTTTGGCGCTGATCGCGAACGGACGCACAGCTGCGCAAGCGAATTGTGAAGTGGTCAAGCTGTGTGAAAAGTGAAAAATAGTGAAAATTCTGCCAACAATTAAAAGTGAGAGTGAGCGGTGCCAAGCCGGGAATACGAGGTGAAGCAGAATCTTGTTCTGGAGACGGAGATGGAGACGCCAGACTGGGGCTCGGCGGCCGGCTGATCCGAGTCCACGAGGAACGAGGACGCACTGCGTCCGTGGGTGTTGCAATACACACTCGGCCTAACCTCTACTCTATACAGTGAGTCAGTAAAATCAAATAAAGAGGCGGGCACGAGAGGCAGACTGCGACCTGCACGACGCACCGCAGCAGCCACCATCACCACAAAAACCCAAAAATCAGCATATATATTCACCCATATACGCCAAATCGGTACACTTGCGCACCAGACGCGCAGAAATTAGCCCGCCAAAAAACAGACGCTGACGCTGATTTTTGGCGCCAGCAATCACATAAGAAGATGCCGCTAAAACGATGGCTAAATGAGCGCGCGCACCGTCAGCACACACACGCGAATTCAAATACAACAACAGCACAAGCAACTGCACAAGTAACTGCACATGCAACGTTACAAGCAACGGCACAAGCCAAAGAGAGGGGCCATCAAAAAACAGTAAAGCATGCAAGCAGTGCAGCGACTACTGCTATGTCACAGCAAGCAGTGGCTGCTAGCACTGTAAATGCAGCAGCAAATAAGAATTACAGCATCAATAGCAACAACAACAGTGTAAGCCGCCAAATTGATATTACTGATGTGATATTAAGAGGCGGCTCAACAACGAGCACAACAAGTAATGTCAATATCATTTTACCAAACTCGATAAGCACAATTTTTGGGGCGACAGATTCGATCGACGAACTGCTGGCGCGGTATCCAGTTGATGAGCAACATCAAGGTCCACAGAGCAGCATCTAGTGTGGACATGGATGTCGGTACCCCCGTCGCCAGAACTTGTTGTAAGCACGGATGGTAGTGACATTCACATCGACAACCCTAACCAAAAAAAAACATGTATTCGGTGTAGAGTTTGGGATATAAAAGGGTGCCTTGAATAGAACTCTCTCATACAAAAAGATGTCGATGAACGTGCAAGACTTCATCAACATGACGGAGGAAGGAAACTCGATGGACTTGAAAATGGGGAGCTCATCCCCTGGCCGATCCGTAGTGGAGGAGATAACAATGGATTTCATCATCATCATCATCTAACACCACCACCACAACCATCACAAACAAGCCTGAAACTTACACAGCTCAGTCCATCGGGATGGATTGAGCTAATGGAAATAGCGGGAATCAAGGAGACCGATATTAGTGATTAGGGGCAAAGAATGGAGCCCATTAGCGAAGAATGGGATATTCGAAAAATTCTTAATGAAGATAAGAATTTTGAAGATAGTAAAGAATTTTTAAACTTTGTAAAAACTCTTTAAAAAAATTAATAAAAATTCATTGTTTATAATCATACTCAATTGAATTTGTTTATTAAGTCTTCTTTTTTTAAATAAAAAAGATAAAAAGAATACAAATTTTTATGCGTTATTTTTTTCTTCTTCATCTTTTCCACACAGGCACACACACTCATTTAATCATGAATAACTTACGTATTTCTTCTTTTCTCAATATTCTTCCCAGCAGCTGAAAATGTATTTTTTTATATTAAAATAAAAGAGACACATTTTTTTCTTTTGTTTTCAATATATTTATTTATTTATTTATTTATTTATTTTAATTTTTTCTTAATTCTACTTACATATTATTAAGTTAATAGATATTTATTTAAATATTAAATATGAGTATTTATTTTACTTAGTACTACGAATTAATTCTATAATGTCCCCAGGCATATGTTCGAATGCCGTCTTCTCTTATTTTTCCTTTGTCATCTTTACAACCTTATGCGTATACAAATTGTGTATCTTATATCTAAATATCAACATATCGTCAGAAAATGTGTTATTTTGCAAAAGACATTCCTTAAAGCTATTTATGGTTAACTTATCTATTTCCGACTTTTTTACACCTTTGGATTTTTTAATGCACCCACCCCCCTCCAGAGACAATGAGTACATTTTTCTCTAAGCCCTACATTCTTTTCCCACAGTTTTCATCTTTCATCATGCCTAATACTTTTTTATTGCACCTCTTAATACCGTATTTATCTGCCAACTCTTGGGGATACTCTGAAGTATCAAATCTCATTTCTACATCTTCAGCAATTTCTTTGAAGAAATCATCTGTCTTAATAGAATATATGAACGAACCGGTATCCATATAATTCAATGCGACTTTCTTTTGAAATTCGGCTTCATATAATCGTAATGGAAATCATACATTTGCCATTTGGAAAGTTCTACGACCACAAAGTCTAAATACATTGGTTTATCATAAACATTATGTAGACGATTCATTTGAATCGCATACATGTCTTCGGAAAATTGTGCAGAGCTATGAAAACTGGCCTTTGCAATAAGGGCACGAGCACCCAACCTATTACAGTTTGGGGTTTCCCACGATGTCACCAATTTGATATCTTTACGTTTTTCAACGTTTTCCATCGTCTTTCCATAGACTATTTAATTATTATTATTTATTATTATTTAATAATTTGAAAATGTCTTTTTCAAAATTATTTTTTGCCGATGTTCTATGATATGTATTCAAATCTATATACTTTTTTAGCCAATTAGACTGCTTAAATTCCAATATTTTATGTATTTTTGTTAATTTTAAGCCATTTCTTAAGCATTGCTCAATATTTCTATAATAGGTAGGATACTTTGTTTTCGACCTTAGGTCCGCCACAAGCCTTTGAACTTTAGCCTCTGGAGTAGGCTTTTGGTTAGATGGACAAAAAGGTAGATCATTATGGTAATCATGGAGAGAGTCTGGATACAAAAGATCTACCTCAAGAATGTAACCAGACTCTGAATTTTCAGTGATAGATGAAATGTCGAATGCATTTAATTCAATATCATTCATTTATGTAAAACCAGAAGATGGGAGATGTTGAGACATAGCCCAACCATATAAATTATTAGCATCTAAGTACATAAGAAATTCTGACGGCTTAGTGCAATCATAATTCTCCATATATAAATGGTTGGCTTTTGAGTACCGCTTACAGCACTGACCTAAGCCACCAGGAATGCCCATTTGGATAAACCTATACATATTAATATCTGTTAGTAACTCTAATTCTATTTTTGTGGTCTTTAACATTGCATCCCATAAAAGACCAGGTGTTGTTTAATAATGGGCGGGATCTAATGAATAAATTTTCTTGCAAATATCTCGAAAATTTTGAAAAACATCTGCAAGTAGTAAAACATTAGTCTTAAGATACAACTCCATGTAATCTTTGAGATTTTCACATTTGAAAACTGACCAAACACTTTGGGCATGAGTGTAATCTTCGAGTGAGCATTCTTTATTTGTTAAACTATTAAAGAAATTAACTCTAGGGGGAAGAGCAGACTCATTTAATCTGCCCTCTGAGTTGATATACTCATAGGGAAAGACCCCTTTCCTACGTAAAAGCTCAAACTCATTATCTAATGGGAATAATTTTTTTATATTGTGTAACGGACCGTTTTGCTTCTGCCGGGTTAAAACTCAGTCAAATTTAAGATAACACGTGGTTTTTATTATATATTTAACAATGGATTTTTATTATTTTTCTTTGCTTGCACAGATTTATTTATGCACTGCGGGGTAACGGCGTTCCAATGAAGCCCTTGGTCAGCTTCGAAGAGTGCACCTGTTCGCAAGAGTTTGCTTCAGGCGCTTCGCGAACCAGCTAGGTAAATTCGTGATTCTGCCTGCCCGACAGCGACACCGTATGGCACTCTGGTTATCCACCAGGATTCACTCGCACACGCGCTGTCTGAACACATGTTTCTACTCACTTATTTTCACTTAGTTCACCGGATTTGCCGGTCACTACTCAAGGATTCCACCTCTCACCCGATTTCAGGACTCCAATGTACTGCGTTGTCCTTCTGCGTGGTGTTGATCCTTCGGCGCTCCTTGCTTGTGTGTCGTCCTGTTTGACACACGATCGCGCTTCTCCACGTTGTTCTTGCGTTTTCACTATTGTACACTTCTGTATTTGTTGTGGGCAGCGTTTTCGCTTATTATCACTTTTAATTCTGACTGACTTGCTGTTGTGGCTGCGACGCCCTTTTCATAGGCCTGCGTCGCAGCCTTTGTGACTGTACCAAAGATCACGTGATCGCCTTGGTGGAGTGATCTTTGGTAATTTTCCACTACCCTTTTTCTGGCGCCAGCCCATGTGTGCCGTTAGTGCGAGCATGGTTGGCGATATTGCACTCGCCAAACTCCTCACACTATAACGGCACATGTCCTAACGGACATGTGTGTCAGACACGCTCATATGGCTGACAACCTGCGCACGAAAGAGAGGGCGAAAGAGAGCGAATTCGCCGCAACTGCACCGGGTCGGATTTCGGCCTGATATGCAGTTACCGTGAGGAGCGCATATAGCATAAATGCATATTTACGTATATTTAATTGCCAACGCTATATGGCTCCTCACACTCCCCCTTTCTTCGATAGTGGAAGACTTTCACTACCCAGCCGCGACAGACAAGTATATATATATATATATTTCCTTTTGTATTATTCTTTTATTATTTTTTCATATACCCTGATACCGCGCCCCCGGGACTCCTTGACGCGGTATCGGCTCCTCCGCTCCATACAATCCTCGATCGTGCGGCGACTGGGCCCTGGCTGGTCGTCCGCGGCTGCTCCGATTCCCGCCGGCCATGCCGTCGGGGCCAGCTTCCTCCAGCCGTTCTCCGTCTCTGGGGCCGACCGTTGCCGCAGTAGCGTCAGTCGCGACTGCCTGAGCGTCGCTCCGGGGTACGGGGCTTGGTCCTCCGCACCCGGCTGGTTATCCTCCGGTGGTGGTGTTGCCACGGTCTCGCCACCGGCGGGGTATGTAGTTGGGCGGCTCCTGCTCTGTCAGCTGCCAAGTGGGTGGTATTTCGGCATCCTCCTGCCAACTGTATATCAAGGTGTGTCTCCACTTCCCGGCGTCGAATGTACGTTTGTAATCCCGGGTCACCGTGGGAGGCTCGTGCCGCTTGTGTGTCCGAGGCTCGGAGGGGCGCGGACTCTCATCCTCCTCGTCCGATGAGATGATTATAGTGTCGTCGATCGCGCTTGGGGCACGAAGGGCATTGTGTCCTCGTCGTCGCAATTTAAGGGCGGCTCCGGCGCCGTGTCGGCTTCGCCGATATCCGACTCGTTCGACGAGATGATTTGGGGACTGTAGTCTCTTGCGTCCTCGTTGTCCATGTTCGGTGACGGCTCCGGTGACGTGTCGGCTTCGCCGATATCTGACCCGTCGTCGACTACTCGGGGGCTGTCGAATTCGTCGACATCCGAGTAGTCGACCTCGGAAACACCATCCCCATCGGGCCCTTCCTCTTCGTCCGTCGTGGCCTCCTCGTCGACATCCGAGTAGGGCGCGTAGGGACCGTTATCCCCATCGTCTTAGGGCGGGGAGGGGGTCGGTGGCAACTCGGCGAAATGCTCGGGGTCGCTGGAGTAGTGGCGTCCCACCGGCTTGACCACCGCTATCGCCGGTTTCGGAGGCCCCTGCGCCTCTCGGTCGTCCTCGCCGTCCACCCTTGGGTGGTTGGTTGGTTCGGGGATCGGCAATCGTCCTGGAACTCGGACTACCAGCACCAAGTGCCTCACGCGCATCACGCGCACTACGCGAACCACGCGTCCGCGTCGTCGCAGTGAACGCCGTCCAGTGGCCATGCACGCAGTCATACTGGCTCCACCTCTGTGCAGAATTCCAGCGCCGCTGGGCTGCATGCGAGGGTTTGAGCGTGACCGGCAGTGACCACTGGAGACCGCTTGCCGCCGTGAGACATTGGGTTTTGCTTGTCCATAATTAACTTCCTTGATTGCCGATTGTGAAGCTGTGCATAATTGCGGCGCATTATATACCATTTTGTGTGGGTGTGTGCGCTCATTTGCCTCTCTTGGGTTGGCGTTCTATCGGCCGATGTACGTCCTCACGCCAGTGTGCGTGGCTAACCAACGGTGTCCTTGTATACATACACCTGCACTAGGGTGACCAACCAACGGTGCATGGTTTTGTTGGTCACACACCGCACCAGTGCAGTTGCTATCGGATTTATTTTGGTTTTGCACACGTCTCGACACTAGTGTGACAAAATGTTTTTGGCGGTCGTTGCAATTGCACTCTCGCTAATACGAGCATTGCTGTTGTTCTTGACGAGCTATCGATTTAGATGGTCGCTGCACTTGCGCTCTCTGGCGTGGGAGCATTGTTGTTGTTTTTCTGCCAGAGCGGTGAGCGAAGCGTTCTCGGCGGTCGCTTTTAATAGTGCAAGCATTGTTGCTGCCTATTACCGCCAAAGCGGTGGGCGAAACATTTTCGGCGGTCGCTGTGTTTGCGCTCTTCATAGTGCAAGCATTGTTGTTGCCTATTTCCGCCAAAGCGGTGACCGATATTGCGAGCAAAACGTTTTCGGCGGTCGTTGCACTTTTGTTCTCCATAGTGCAAGCGTTTTTGTTGTCGCTTTCTGTAAAAGCGGCGAGCTAACTGTTTTGAGGAGCTGCTTCGCTTACGCTCTCTATAGTGCAGGCGTTTTTGGTTGTCGCTTTCTGTAAAAGCGGCGAGCTAACAGTTTCCATGTCAGCGGTAAGCGTAACGCTTTCGGCGGTCACTGCCCTTGATTCCATCAGTGAACTCTGGAGTGGCTCATGGCCATTCTCTCTCTCAGCATTAGCTGTTGTTCACTTTTACAGCAATCGGCGTGTGCTCTCTGCACATTCGGCGCGTTCCAGGCTATTGACTATTTAATATTTATATTTCTTTTGTTATTCTTATTAGTGTTTTTTTTTGTTTAAGTTATATGTATATATATAATTATATATATATATTTATTTATTGTTATGTTTTAGGTGTATAAGTGTGAGTCCAATTTTAGTTTTTGGAGTCACACTTATCGTCCCCCCTTTTAATTTTGGAGATCTGTGCTCCTCAGCTTGCAGATCACCGGTGACGTCAAATCTATGAATTGATACGGGCCGCCGTATCTCGATGCAAGCTTGGCTGCGAATCCCTCCGCCGCATTCGATAGATGGTGTGATTTCACCCACACTCTATCTCCGATTTTGGGGCTCCTTTGCCTGCGACGAAGGTTGTAGTGCCTTGCCTGCTCTTGAGAAGCCTTTTCCAAGCTTCTCCGAACAATTTCGAAAATGTCTTTCCTTATTTTCATTTTCGTTCGGCGTTTGGCTTACTTGACCCGTACCGATCGCCACTTCATCGAACAAAGCTTTCGGCTCCCTTGGCTTCCGGCCCTGTGTGATGAAGGCAGCGCTGTAGCGCTTCTAAGTGGCACCATTTCGGTCCACTTCGAGAAGTGGTCTACGAATACCAACAGCATCGTGTTCCCATGGGTGGACCTCGGTAATGGTCCCACGAAGTCCCACATACCGTGCTCCACGGCTCTTCAGGTATCTGGATTAACATGTGGCCTGCCGCGGCTAATTGACTTGGCTTATATTGTTGGCATATTTCACATTGTTGAACATATGCTCTCACGTCTCTGTATAGGCCTGGCCAATAGTAGCGCGCTGCTACTCGGGCTATTGTTTTTCTACTACCCGTGTGTCCTGCGGCGGCGGTTTTATGGTTCTCGCTTAGAACCTGTGTCCGCTTGCCCGTTGGCACAATTTCCAGGCTGCTACATCCTCAGTTCCAGCTCGATGAGGGATGTGGCTGATTCCTCCATATAATCTGGAAACTTTCTGGGATTTTTTGTTATGGCCGTTCGCATCTTTTGGATCCAGAGGCAGTATTTATTTGCTTGGTCCATTGCGTCTTCCGCAGTTGCGACTCTCAGGCATGTCTCCTTCAGAGGTTGTCGGAATAGGGCATCTGCCACAACATTCAGGTTTCCTTTCCTGTATTTGATGTCGAAATCAAATTGTTGCAGCTCCAGTGCCATCGCGCAATCCTGCCTGAGGGTCTTTCGATGTAGTTGAGCCACTTCAGCGCCATATGATCCGTGATGACGGTGAAGTGGTATCCCTCCAAGTAAGGTCGCATCTTTCTTATGCCCCAGATTATTGCAAGGCACTCCTTCTCGGTCGCAGAGTAGTTGCGCTCCGCACCACTTAAGGATATGTTTGCATATGATATGACCTGTTCACCCTCCTCTGAGTTTTGGGTCAATATCGCTTCCAAGCCATAATTGCTAGCATCCGTCTGCAAGCAAAATGGCCTGGAGAAATCTGGGCGTGCCAACACAGGTGATTTTGTCAGCTTTGACTTCCCATTTTCAGCTTCCTGATGCTCTCCGGTCCATTCCCATTTCGTGCCTTTTTTAGTAGAGAGTTTAGCGGATGTACAGTAGTGGCGAAATCTGGTACGAAACGCCTGTACAAAATGCCACTCCCAACTAAGTGCCTTAGTTCTTTGACGTTCCCAGGGGGCCTCAGTTCGACGATAGCAGCTATTTTCTCGGGGTCAGTGCGGATTCCATCTTCCGTGACGTGGTGACCGAGGTATTTCAACTCTTGTTTGAAGATGTCACACTTCTCTCTGGAAAGTAGCTGGTACCGAATGGAGTCCAAATGGCATTACCTTCCATTGAAACAGTCCTTTCCCTGGGACTGTGAGTGCCGTCTTCGCCCGACTCTCTTTTTCCATCGGGATCTGCCAGTAGCCATCCTTGAGGTCCAAACTCGTGATGAACCGAGTCTCTCTTAGCTGGTCCAGGATATGATGTACTCTTGGCAGAGGGTATGCGTCTTTTACGGACTTGGCATTCAATTGCCTAAAGTCCACACAGAGGCGCCATTTCCCCGTTTTCTTCCGTACCATCACTATTGGTGCGCGGTGCGGGCTTTTTGATGGCTCGATGCATCCTTTGGCTAGCAGTTCATCCACTTGTTTGTTGATTTCTGCTCCCATCTTGGGGTTTTTATTGAAGTATCGCTGTTTGATTGGTCGGCCGTCACTCATGACAATGCGATGCTCACTAATGGCCGATGTTCCCTTTATGACCTCAAATGCCGCCAATTCTCATCGTAAGAATGCATCGATTTCTGCGTCCGGATGTATTGGTGGTATGACCGTTTTGCCACGGACAATCTCTCCTCCCGGTGCTCTTGTATTCCGTCCCCAGGTATACTTATCGTCAATCCGGCGCACTCCAAAACCGTTCCCATGGCCGACAGAAAATCCCATCCATGAACCAAGTCGTCTATGATTCCGGGTAGTATAAGTAGAGCAATATCCATGTTGCTCCTTCCGAACCGGATATTCACCTCTACTTGTTCCAGGACTCCGCTGTTTCGGCCATCTGCCATGCGGACTCGCCGGTTGCGCATCGTCGCCTACGTCGAACAGTCCTCGAGCTAGCTTCTCGCTAACGAAACTACTCGTGGCTCCTGTATCGATCGTAGCCTTGTATTGACAGTTGCCGACCTCCACGACCGCTGTCAACTGCGCTCCCTCGTCCTGCAGGCTGACGATTAGCGTCTTGGGGCTGTCCTGTTCGGCTCCCGCTCGCCCCTCGGTGGCGGACGCCGATGTTCGTTTCCCGACGGACAACACATTGACGTACGAGCTCCAATACGTCCACACATCGAATGTTACCCATGTCGTCCAGTGTTGATTGTTGTCTACATACCATTTCAGAGCCATTCCCTGCAGTAATTCAGGCATGGCTCTGGGAACCAGATTCAAGTTGATTCCATACGTATCCGCAGACCACTCGACTTGTTCCAAAAATTCTAACGGATTCGTGGTGCCGTCGAAGCGAAAGTTCCACTCCCGAACTTGTTTCGCTACCCTCGGGTATTCTTGGGACATAGTCGTCGCCGTGTGGTCGCTTATGGACACTCTCCTTGATGGCTGTGGTGCGGGTGTTCCCCAATGTTCGTTGCCCTCTGCATCCGGAACTTAACCGATTTCTTTGGCCGGTGAATATTTGCCATGAATTGCTGCCAATTCTACAATCCGCGTGCTGTATGGGATTCTGGATTCGTGAGGGTCTACCCACTCTCCGAATTGTCGACGCATAACATCCAGTGTGCCACTCAGCTCCACTTGGAATTCTTCTCCATATTTCAGCACTTCATCCTTTTTTAGGTTGTAAGCCCACGCGCGAACCATTTTTTTTTCAATATATATAATGTGTGTTATCAATTATCGCAACCACCAAAGTTTGGCGCCAGTTGTAACAGACCGTTTTGCTTCTGCCGGGCTAAAACTCAGTCGAGCTGTGGGTCCGTGCAACAAATTTATATTTGGTTGCGTTTGCGATAATTGATAACACGTGGTTTTTATTATATATTTACCAATGGTTTCTTTATTATGTTTCTTTGCTTGCACAAATTTATTTATGCACTGCGGGTTAACGGCGGTCCAATGAAGCCCTTGGTCAGCTTCGAAGAGTGCACCTGTTCGCAAGAGTTTGCCCTTTTTATAGGCCTGCGTCGCAGCCTTTTGTCGCGACTGTACCAAAGATCACGTGATCGATGTGGTGGCGTGATCTTTGGTAATTTTCCACTACCCTTTTGCTGGCGCCAGCACATGTCTGCCGTTAGTGCGAGTATGGATGGCGATATTGCACTCGCCAAACTCCTCATACTATAACGGCACCTGTCCTAACGGACATGTATGTCAGACACGCCTCATATGGCTGACAACCTGCGCACGAAAGAGAGGGGCGAAAGAGAGCGAATTCGCCGCAACTGCAATCAGGGTCGGATTTCGGCAGATATGCAGTTACTGTGAGGGGCGCATATAGCATAAATGTATATTTATGTACATTTAATTACCAACGCTATATGGCTCCTCTCAATTGATGAAATTTTCTGTATCTAGATTGCTACTTACTGCATCTAGACTTGTTGCCATGAAACGGAATGTGTCTAAGAATCTAATCTCCAGGTTTTTATCATGGGATGCAAGGTGGATATATTTTGAAAGTGAGATGTACAACTCCTTATTAAGGGGAAGTACTTTAATGTCACATTCGACTTTATTTAATTCCCTAACGAATAGGTGGCAGTCGTATTTTGAAAAATTGTGCAAAAATACTGGGACAAATGGTGCAATTTGAAAATTTATGTTGCAGACATTATGTGCTGCCCTCCTGTACGACCCGGTTAAATGGCAATGATCACTAACGCGATCATTGCCTAAGGACTTTTGACATATGTGACAAGTGGGATCGTTTCTAAAACTATACTCTTCATCGACACTAATAACTATAGGTTTTATATTAGCTAAATAATTGGTGTAAATTTCGCCTACATCTCTGATAAGAGACTTGACAAATTTTACACCGGCATCTTCCCCAGTCTCTAAAACAAGCTTGTCTAGAGCTGGGTTAAATGTACACTTTATATAATATGAAAACGCTATTGGGATGTGCTGAGAAGTTGCTACAACATTCTCACTAAGTTGGGAATTGAGGCGGGTAAGCATGCATTCAAAGTCGGCATTTACTACAAATGGTATATCTAAACTACGATTATAATTCTTAAAACTAAGGCCTCTGCTGGGAGCGTAGAAACCACCTTTCCACACTGCTGTCGATGTTCGATAAACATCATCTCGTTTTGAGAGTAATTAAGACATGTCCTGCTGAAATAATTAATTTGGCGTCTTACCAGCCTGAAAGTATATGGCAAAATATATGTAAATATTGTGAGGAACCATATAGCCGTGGCAAATAAATGTATATAGAATATACATTTATGCTATATGCGCCCCTCACAGTAACTGCATATCAGACCGAAATCCGGCCCTGATTGCAGTTGCGGCGAAATCGCTCTTTTTCGCCCTCTCTCTTTCAACTGCAGGTGGTCAGCAATGTGAGCGTGTCTGACGCACGCGTCATACAGGACAAGCGCCGTTATAGTGTGAGGAGTTTGTCCAGCGCAATATCGACATCCATACTCACACTAACGACAGACATTGGCTGACGCCAGCAGAACAGAGTGGAAAATTACAAAAGATCACGCCATCACGCCGATCGCGTGATCTTTAATACAGTCGCGACAAAAGGCTGCGAGGGAGGACAATAAGAAGGGCGTCGCAGCACAAAACGCGGTCAGTCGGTCAACAAGTAAAAGCGCAGTCGGTCAACAAGTAAAAGCGCGGTCGGTCAACAAGAAAAAGCGCTGTCGATCAACAAGTGAAAAGTGTAAAAAGAAAATCACGCGCAATACACAGTGAATAAAAATCCAGCGACGACGACGATGGGAACAACGAGGGACTCTACGCCGAGGGAACATCGAGGGAATCGCTGCCACCAACCGAGGGATAACGCGGGACATTGAGGTTCTGAAGTCGGGTAAGAAGAGTGAGGTTGAGGTTAAGCCCGGCCGAAAGAAGCAGAAAGGTTCGTAACAAATGGCGCCCAACTTTGGTGGTAGCGGACAAAGTGACACACGCGTGATATATATATATATTTTCATCTGTTTTAATTCTTGATAGTGCATCGGCTACGTAATTTTTTTGCCTGGTATTTATTGGATTTCGTAATCGAATTCATTTAGTCTTATTTTCCATCTTTGTAACTTCATATTTGGCTCCTTTATGTTATTTAGCCATATAAGCGGTTTGTGGTCGCTAAGTATTTCAAAATTTCTACCAAATAAGTATGATCTAAAATTTTTTGTTGCCCATATTATTGCCAATAGTTCTTTTTCTATTGCTGAATATTTTATCTCGTGTTCACTTAAAGTTCTACTTGCGTAACATATTGGTTTATGGTCATGTGATAAAACTGCACCTAACGCATAATTACTAGCGACGGTGGTAAGTGAGAATTTTTTCTTAAAATCCGAGTATACCAATATTGGGTCTGATGTTATGAGTAGCTTTAATTTATCAAAGACTTCAATGTATATTAGTTCTTTTTCGTTGATTTTAGCTCCTTTCTTGAGCTTTATAGTCATTGGCTTCACGACTTTTGCCAAGTTTGGTATGAATTTCCTGTAAAATACACATAATCCTAAAAATCTTTTTATTTCTTTTGGCGTCTTAGGGATTGGAAATTCTTTAACAGCTTTTATTTTAATTGGATTAGGTTTTATACCTTCCGTTGTTATTATGTGTCCTAGATATTCGGTTTCTCTTTTCATGAACTTGCATTTAACTAGTTGTATTTTTAGATTTGCTTCTCTGAGCTTTCTAAAAACTTTAGTTAATGCTAATATGTGTTCTTCCAATGAAGTGGAATACACTATTATATCATTCAATCAGTTTTTGTAAATTAAATTTCCCAAAGGATTGTTCATGCAACGTTGAAAGGTTGTGTATATTCGAAATGTCCTGCTTTGGTTGAGAATGCTGTCTTTGCTATTGATTTTTCATCCATCTGAATTTGATGAAATCCTTTGGCTAAATCAATTGTTGTGAAATATTAACATTTTCCTAACTTGTCTAATATTTCGTCCATTATAGGTATGGGATATTTGTCGCTAATCGTTTTTTCATTAAGGCTTCGATAGTCTACGACTATTCTGTATTTTTTCTTTCCTGACGCATCTTCTTTCTTTGGTACTACCCATATAGGAGAACAATGTGGTGAATTTGATGGTCGTATAATGCCTTGACGCATCATTTCTTGCATTTGTCTGTTAACTTCCTCATCATAGCTTTGAGGATATTTATAAGATTTCCTATAACAAGGGTCCTCATTTTTTGTATTGATAGCGTGTTTTACAGTATTTGTGAAAGTCAAATTGTCACTCTCTTTATACTGAATATCGCTAAATTCAAAAAAATGTTTATTAACTTGGATTTTCTTCCTTATTTAGATGTTCTAATATAAATTGATTGCATTCCACTAAGTCATTTTCTAGTGCGTATGCCGTATGTTTGTGTTTTGTTAGTGGTGGGTCTTTGTATTCTTCTTCTTTATTTTCGTTATTGTATTTAAATATAAATTGAAAATCATTAAGTTTAACAAATTCGTCTTCGTAGTTGATATCGCTCCTACAATCCTTAAGGAACGTTCGGCCTAAGAGGATGTCAAAATAATTGGAAAAATTATGAATGTAAAATTGGCCAATAGTGCTTGGTTTTTGCCTTTTCATTGATTGGTTAGGTGGTCTATTATTATCATCTGATTGATAATTAATGGTGTTTTGCATTCTGTCTTCATTTAATTTTAATTGATATTCATTGTACAATTGTTTATTAACTATTGGTTCGTTTTGAATATTAAATAATGCTGTAAGAGACATAATACATAAAGGATTACCAGACAGATTATACATGCAGTTAGCGAGGTACGATATATCAACAACAGATTAATTAAAAGCAGTAGCTCAAGTACAGTGTTTTATTTTTGGCATTGTTCTATTACTAACTTATTTAATATTACAAAGGATTTCTGCTCGAGTTCTTCGAGGAACTTACGAATACTTCCTCCGAAATATGTGTTGTTGACTCTCCTTAGTAGTTCTTCACATGGTGTTTGTGTTTTAAAGGTTGAAATTAATATGCTCCGTAGTGAATTATAATAATGTTGTTGGTTTCTATCATTCTGATTATAATTTTGGTTGTAATTTTGTTGATTTCTATAATTCTGATTATAATTTTTGTTGTAATTTTGTTGATTTCTATAATTCTGATTATAATTTTGGTTGTAATTTTGTTGAGGCTTAGGATAATATTTGTTATTATATTTATTGTACTGTGTGTTAATTGCAGGTTTTGGTTTTTCTGATAAGCGGTCTTCGTATAAACCCAGTTCTTGAGCTACTGCTTTTAATTAATCTGTTGTTGATATATCGTACCTCGCTAACTGCATGTATAATCTGTCTGGTAATCCTTTATGTATTATGTCTCTTACAGTATTATTTAATGCCTTTGTGTACAGTGTTTTATTTTTGGCATTGTTCTATTACTAACTTATTTAATATTACAAAGGATTTCTGCTCGAGTTCTTCGAGGAACTTACGAATACTTCCTCCGAAATATGTGTTGTTGACTCTCCTTAGTAGTTATTCACATGGTGTTTGTGTTTTAAAGGTTGAAATTAATATGCTCCGTAGTGAATCATAATCTCCTTGTAAGTGTCTTAGTGATGTTCTCATGGCTTCTGCAAATAATTGCATCTGTATTGCGCTGTACATTATTAATGTCTGCCTTACGTATGCTCCTGGGAAGAGTTCCATTATTTATTTATTTATTTATTTATTTATTTATTGTCAAATAGGATCAGTCGACACCAAAATTACAAAAACTTAAGAAATTTAATTTAATACAATTAAAAATAACATTAAAATTATGTATAAATTTAAAAATAATAATAATTTAAATGAAATTAAAAAATTTAAATGAATAATTCTGGGGGTATTTAAATGCAAAATGGTCCAACATTTGTTGCATGGATTGGGGAAACCCAGTAAAAACCCAATCAGACCAAAGATAATTAGTAAGAGTTAGTTATCTATCACATGTGCATGCGTAAAGGTTATTCCCGAGATAGGACATTTAAAATTGAGTTTTTAATTAGAGAAATAGAGGATTCTGAATTGATTACATGATATAATTTGTTATAGTCATTACAGAGTACTCGAAACGGTTCATGCAAGGAATAATTAGTAGTACAGCGATTAAGGGAAAGTGGGAAGAAATAACGAGAAGGTCTAAGGGGAACAGAAAAATTTATTTGGCTCATCAACGCTGCTGAATCGATTTCGCCTTTAAGTAATTTAACTACAAACATAATTCCTAGCATAACACGACGGTTAATAAGGGAGGGAAGGTTAATAAGAAGCAGCCTATTGGTGTATGGAGGAAGTACACCCCAGTCAAACCGACGAAGAGCGAAAAGTAAGAAGCTCTTCTGTACAGATTCCAATCTACTTTGATGAATATGATATTGTGGAGACCCACACAAGATCCATATTCCAGAATTGGACGTACAAGGGAAGTGAAAAGTATCTTGGTCGTATAAGGGTCATCAAATTCCTTAGACCAACGCTTTATAAAACCAAGAACTTGAAAAAGCTTTGTTGACAGTGAATTTAATATGGTTATCGAATTTTAACCTGTGATGAATAAGTAAACCTAAATCATTTACTTCATTCAGTCTATCAAGTGTGCACCTCATCGAGCGTGTAATTAACAACTTGAGGAGATATACGATAAAATGACATGACCTTACACTTAGAGCAGTTCAAGTTGGCCAGATTCATTTTACACCACGACAAAAAGGAAAATAAGTCCGCCTGCAATAAGCAATGAGAGGTCATATCATTATACGCCAGGCATAACTTGACGTCTGGACACTGACATGGTGACATCTCCATACACCAGAGGTGACTTGGATAGGTTTAGAAAGTACAGTTTTAAATAAAATTTTTTGAGTTCTGTTACTCAGATACTCCGAAATCCAGGTCAGAAAGTTAGTAGGAAATCCTATAAGGTTTAATTTGTGAAGAAGGAGACAGTGGTTAACAGAATCAAAGGCCTTACTGAAGTCTGTGAAAACGACATCAGTTTGCATTTTATTCTGAAATCCCTTGATCACAAGGGAAGTAAATTCAATAATGTTAGTGGTAGTAGACCTACATTTCATAAAACCATGCTGGAATGGTGAAATAATAGATCTACATAAGTGTTGCAGTTGAGTCGTTAATATTTTTCAAATGCTTTAGGTATTGCGGACAATTTGGAAATACCCCAATAGTTTTTTATATCAGACTTTGGGCCATTTTTATGGAGAGGAATAATAAAGGATTCCTTCCAAATAGCGGGAAAACAACAAGTTTCAACAGACAAGGTAAATAATTTAAGTAAAGGTTTGGAAATAGACTCAGAACAGTACTTAAGTACCACCCGAAACACCATCAGGACCAGGCGAATACCTAGGCTTGATTGTGTGTAGGTCGGCAAGAAGTGACTTAAAGTGATCACAGGACCAAAAATGCAATTAGCTCTTTGAACAGGGTAAGGATATGGTACATTTGGTGAGAAATTAGTAGAGGAATAAGTGGATTGAAAATACTCAGCAAACAGATCGGCTGCTTCCTGATCATCTTTTGCTTTCGTATCTTCATAGAAAACAAAGTTAGGTAACGAAGACGATTTGCGTTTCAAATTCACAAAGTTATGAACTGCTTAGGATCTTGTGCAAATTGCAGCCCACAACGAAGAAGGTAATTTTGATAACAACGTGAGTTATGACTAATAAAAGTTGCTTTAGCAACTAAATAGCGATAGTAATCAAAAGGATTACTTGATCTCTTAAACTTCTTATAGTACCTTGACTTCGCATTTTTCAACCTATCTAATTTCCGCGAAAACCAGGAAGGCCTATTAGCTTTCCCAGGATTCGAACGGGGAACACAAGCATCCAAATGCGAGTCAATAGTAGAATAAAATATTGACACAGCATTATCCAGATTGGTGCAAGAGTAAAGTTCTGCCCAATCAGTGTCAAATAATAATTGGTTAAGTTTAATAAAATCTGCTTTACGGAAGCAACGATTCTTTCGTGTAGAATCCGATGCTACAAGAGGCACAAGAGTTGGCAGCTCTATATTCAAATCGAGCGAAGGATGATAAGGATCTTCGGGATTAACAAGTGGATCACAGCGAGAGACAAAACTACAAGTAGGATCAGATACAAAGATTAAGTCAAGTAGACGGTTATTACAGTTTCGAATATGGTTAACTTGAGACAGTGACAACTCATGAAACCCATCAATAAATTCATTTGAACTAAGTGGCACCAATACATTAGGTGGAGCGGACCACATAATTTCGGGAAGATTAAAGTCACCGCATACAATCAAATAGTCTCTATCCGAAAGCATTGAGGAAATGTACTGGTTAGCGGATAGATGATTTAGATATATTGAGACATCTGATTGAGGTGGAATATATGAACAAGTGATAAACAATGAAAAAGTATTAAACTGAATTTTAATACTTACAAATTCAATGTCTAAAGCAAAAGGAGGTAAGAAATAATCTGATGCAAGATCAGAATCAACAGCAATCAGACAACCACCACCCAAGCGTGATACTCGATCACATCTAAATGGGGGAATTTATTGGAAAATAAAGAATGATTTGAGATATCAGGCTTTAAACAAGTTTCGGTCAAAACTAATATATCAAATTCAAATGAAAGACTGTCAACGTAAAGCTTAGAAAGTTTAGTATTAAGACCTCTAACATTCTGGTATGCTAGAGAAAGAGAGGATTTTAGTTTTTTGTTTTTTATTTTTTGGTGCTTCATTAGAAGACGAAGCACCAGAAGGATTCTGAGGTAAGCTAATAGGATGCCGAGTACGTTTTTTGTTTGTAAACTCCTTTATAAGTAAGCTCTTCGGCCAGAAATTTTTTCTCTTTTAGTTTTTTTCTTTTTTTCTTTCATAGTTAAATTTAAATTTTTTAATTGATATTCCTGTAGATGACATTTTACCGCGTATGTAGGCTTTAATGTCATCCGGGCACAGTGGCCTGTGAATCAATTGAGTCACCACTGTTGGTTGTAGGTGGAACCGGTGAATTAAACTGCATCAACTGCTGACCATTATCAACAGTGGGAGTCAGCGGTGCATGGGTCAACAGCAGAGCAGGGGCTAATAAACCTGGTTCCCGAGGCATAGCAGGCTGGGCCGATCGCTTCCGCTCAAGAGACTCATTCAACAATTTTACATTATTGAATTGAATCTCCATGGCATCAAAATCATCGCTGAGCTTACTAAAAGCTAGACGGAGACTTTGAAGCCCCGTCTAGTTTGCCTCATAAATCCTTGAATATCAGACTCCGTCTCGCGGCATCGTTCACAACACCACTTTACTCCCGACTTACCGCCGATCACATCCCTAATCCGTTGCGTGAAACCGGCACATTTAACTTGTACCACGTTTTCACACAACCAACAACAGATGAAGTCGGCCTTTGGGTCGGCCAGGCACTTGCAACTTTTTAAATAACACGCAGACATAATTGATTCAAAAATTAATATGCCCGAAATTATGAGAAAACTTTACAAATATTCGGCGCAGCACAGAGAAAATAAGATAACAAACAGTGCAGATGAGATAGGTACAACAACACCAAGCTTTGGCGCTGTAAGAATATTAACGGAAATAGACGAAACGAAAACAACAACGCGTGCAAGCACAGTTATATAGAAAATAGAGAGACGAGAGTTATAAAGCGTCGAGAGAGCGCACGAAAGTAGAGAGAGCGAGAGCAATAAAGCGCACACAAAAACCGTTTTAACAACTACAATGCAAAGCGATCAAGCATGCAATGGGACACATAGAAACAAAAGCAAAAACAAAACACAAGCTGTTAACCGCGCTCACAATGTTTACAAGAATAACACTTTTATGTTTTGTAGCAAAATTACTAAGAGGAAACCGAAATGAACAAGGCAATTACATAAAAATTAAATAGAACCAAAGCACAGATATTTTTTATGTTAAACAAATTAAATGTGAGAGTTAAAACTTAATAACAATCTCAAACAGACACGGCACCGCAAAAACACAACCGATCACAGCAAAGGCTAGATGTTATTGAAGTCGATCCTTCCTATAGGCTCCCAATTCGTTCGTTTCTCCACCGAAGGTTGTTACTTGATGGATTTGCTTCAGTGCTTGGTTCAATGTTGATTCCAGCAGCTTTTCGTTTTTATTATTTTATTTATTTCTTTGTTTGGAGGTTCTCTTGTACACAAGAAGAAAATTCTTCGTCGACTTCTTCGCGAATTTTTGTTTACTTTTTGAAAAAAAAAATTTACAGGGATCACGGAGTCCTTTATGCGGATAATAGTTGATTTTCGCGGAGCACTAGTACGTTTTCCTGAAAGGCTTACGACGATTCACGGTATTTCAATATTATTATCCTACCGGCTGCGCCAATTGAATGTCTGATTACGGTTTTTGATTAAAAAAAAATATAATTCTTTATTCATTAAAACACGTCTGTTCAGTTTAACGTACCAAATATAACTCTTCTTAGGCTACTGGTTTAATCGATAATGAAACCTCTCGTTTGCGTTTTATTTCATGATTGGCTTATGGAGGCTTTTTGTTTAAAGTAAAATTGCTTATGTTAGAATGTCGCTGGGTCCAGTTGGGTTTGTTATTGACGAAATTTGCTGATGTTGCATAAGGGATCTGCGGGTGGCGTTATGATAGCTAATGTTTACGTTGGCGTTGTTGCATGCGTTGACGTTGTTTATGTGGCGTTGGCGTTGGCATTGTTGCAGTGAGTGTGGACATGAGAGATCACCCGTCACCTTGCTGTTGGCTTCAAGTCGCTCATGTGTGCCGTCCGTATCCGTTTGTCTGCCGAGCTCCTCAGCTTGCAGATCACCGTTGACGTGAAATCCACGATTTGGTACAGGCCGCCGTATCTCGGTGCAACCTTGGTTGCGAATCCCTCCGCCACATTCGATAGGTGGTGTAATTTCACCCACACCTTATCTCCGATTTTGGGCCTCCATTGCCTGCGACGCAAGTTGTAGTGCCTTGCCTGATCTTGAGAGGCCTTTTCCAAGCTTCGCCGAACAATTTCGAAAATGTCTTTCAACTTATTTTAATTTTCGCCACTTCATCGAACAACGCTTTCGGCAGACTCGGCTCCCGGCCCTGTGCGATGAAGGCAGCGCTGTATCCGGTCGTGCTCGAGACGCTGGTGTTGACTGTCAGTGTCAGCTCTGGTAACGTCTCATCCCAGTGGTTGTTCTTTGCGAACTGGGTGATCGTTGTTTTCACTGTCCGGTTAGCTCATTCCTTTGGGTTTTCCTGGCGTGTACGGCGCAGTGAATTGATGTTTAATTCCCATCTCCTCCAGGAAATTCTTAAACGCCCTGCTGGTAAACTGTGTGCCGTTGTCCGTTATTAACACCTTTGGCACTTCGAACCGTGCCAGAATCCTCTCCTGAAGGCCTTTTGCAGTGCTGCTGTTGTAGCACTTCTAAGTGGCACCATTTCGGTCCACATCGAGAAGCGGTCTACGAATCAACCAATAGCATCGTGTTCCCATGGGAGGACCTCGTTAATG
Organism: Drosophila tanythrix; assembly: GCA_035043275.1. NCBI lineage: Eukaryota > Metazoa > Arthropoda > Insecta > Diptera > Drosophilidae > Drosophila > Drosophila tanythrix. Next base: position 37,107 of record JAWNNC010000374.1, on the reverse strand, counting down.
GTCCCACGAAGTCCGCACATACCGTGCTCCACGGCTCTTCAGGTATCTGGGTTAGCATGTGTCCCGCCGCGGCCAATTGGACTTGGCTTATATTGTTGGCATATTTCATATTGTTGAACATATGCTCTCACGTCTCGGTATAAGCCTGGCCAATAGTAGCGCCTGCTTCTCGGGCTATTGTTTTTCTACTACCCGTGTGTCCTGCGGCGTCGGTGTTGTAGTTCTCGCTTAGAGCCTGTGTCCACTTTTGGATCCAGAGGCAGTCTTTATTCGCTTCGTCCATTGCGTCTTCCGCAGTTGCGACTCTCAGGCATGTCTCCTTCAGAGGTTGTCGGAAAAGGGCATCTGCCACAACATTCAGGTTTCCTTTCCTGTATTTGATGTCGAAATCAAATTATTGCAGCTCCAGTGCCCATCTCGCAATCCCGCCTGAAGGGCTTTCGATGTAGTTGAGCCACTTCAGCGCCATATGATCCGTGATGACGGTGAAGTGGTATCCTTCCAAGTAAGGTCGCAGCTTCCTTTATTGCAAGGAACTCCTTTTCGGTCGCAGAGTAGTTGCGCTCCACACCATTTAAGGATCTGTTTGCATATGATATGACCCGTTCACCCTCCTCTGAGTTTTGGGTCAATATCGCTCCCAAGCCATAATTGCTAGCATCCGTCTGCAAGCAAAATGGCCTGGTGAAATCTGGGCATGCCAACACAGGTGATTTTGTCAGCTTTGACTTCCCATTTTCGAAAGCTTCCTGATGCTCTCCGGTCCATTCCCATTTCGTGCCTTTTTTAGTAGTGTGTTTATCGGATGTACAGTAGTGGCGAAATCTGGTACGAAACGCCTGTACCAGGACCAGTGCAGATTCCATCTTCCGCGACCTGGTGTCCGAGGTATTTCAACCCCTCTGTTTGAAGAAGTCGCACTTCTCGCGTTGATCCTCAGATTCGCTGCTCTCAGCCGTTGGAACACTTCTCTGAAATTGTCCATGTGTTCCTCGCGTGTTTTCCCGATCACCATGATGTCGTCCAGGCATGCGAATGCATGTGGCATCATTTCGGGTCCCATTACGTGGTCGAGTGCTCTCTGGAACGTAGCAGGTGCCGAATGGAGTCCGAATGGCATTACCTTCCATTGAAACAGTCCTTTCCCTGGGACTGTGAATGCCGCCTCGCTCGACTCTCTTCTCCATCGGGATCTGCCAGTAGCCATCCTTGAGCTCCAAACTAGTGATGAACCGAGCCTCTCTCAGCTGGTCCAGGATATGGTGTACTCTTGGCAGAGGGTATGCGTCTTTTACGGACTTGGCGTTCAATTGCCTAAAGTCCACGCAGAGCGGCACTTTCCCCGTTTTCTTCCGTACCATCACTATTGGTGCGCTGTGCGGGCTTTTTGATGGCTCGATGCATCCTTTGGCTCAGTTCATCCACTTGTTTGGTGATTTCTGCTCGCATATTGGGGTTTTTATTGAAGTATCGCTGTTTGATTGGTCGGTCGTCACTCATGACAATGCGATGCTCAGTAATGGGCGATGTTCCCTTTATGACCTCAAATGCCGCCAATTCTCATCGTAAGAATGCACCGATTTCTGCGTCCGTATTTGCTCTTGTATTTCGTCCCAGGTATACTTATCGTCAATCCGGCTCACTCCAAAACCGTTCCCATGGCCGACAGAAATCCCATCCGAGAACCAATCTGTCTATGATTCCGGGTAGTATAAGTAGAGCAATATCCATGTTGCTTCGTCCGATATTCACCTCTACTTGTTCCTGGACTCCGCTGTTTCGGCCATCTGCCATGCGGACTCGTCGTTCGGTTGCGCATCGTCGGCCTACGTCGAACAGTCCACGAGCTAGATTCTCGCTAACGAAACTACTCGTGGCTCCTGTATCGATCGTAGCCTTGTATTGCCCAACTGTGCTCCATCGTCCTGCAGGCTGCCGATTAGCGTCTTGGGGCTGTCCTGTTCGGCTCCCGCTCGCCCCTCGATGGCGGACGCCGGTGTTCGTTTCCCGACGGACAACACATTGGCGTACGAGCTCCAATCACGTCCACACATCCAACAATAATCCATCATGGGATTCGTACACTCTCTCGCGCAGTGTCTCTCCTGGCCGCAAAATCTGCAGGCCATCGTTGGGTTGATAATATGTGTTTGTGTGATGGTCTAGGTCTCGAGTATGCTTCGGCCCTCTCGTTGTATACTTGGCTGTATGTTCCTCCACTGTCTTTTGCCGTGGTGCTGGCTCTGTATAGTGGTATTGACGCATCTGTGGTGGTTCCATGTGTCGGCGTGATGGCTCCATGCGTCTCTGTTGAGGCTCCACGTGCATTCGCTGTGGAGTGTTGTAATCCGTGTGCTCCACGCGTCTCTGATGAGGCTCTATGTGCCTTTGCTGCGGAGTGCTGTACCTTGGCTGCTTCATGCAGCTTTGCTGTCGCAATTTCTCCCTGTCAACCTCGAGTTCCTCAAATGCGGCTGCCAAGTGCATCAATTCCGCCAAGTTCTGGAATTGACCTGGCCTGTTGTATATCTTGTGCAGTTGTTGCATTAGCGTCTGCATCTCCACCATGTATGTTTTAAATGGCTCGCTTATAGCCTGACGTCTCCGGGTAACTTCGTCCCTCAAGTTTTCAAAGTAACTGACTGGTCCCGTCTTTATAATTGTGATGACATGGATGTTGCAATCGGGGTCTTTTATAATACGTTGGATGGCTTGTTTGACTTGTGTGTTCCTGTTCGTGAGCCATGTAGGTCTACCAAACCTTTGTGGTTTACGCGGGAGTTGATCAGGTTCAAGAATATAAAGTCTAGAATGTATAAGAAATTCAGGGAAACTGGCTCTTCCTTGGATTACTCTCGTTACTTGATTGCACGATCCAATTTCTTGGCTATTAATAACAAATGTTATAAGGATTACCTAAGAAGCTGTAGTTTATAGTTTCAGCAGGATCCTAGACGTTTTTATGATTTTGTTAATGCTAAGCGAGGCTCAACAATACTTCCTGCTACCGTATTTTTTGAAAACAAGACTGCAGACTCAGATCTGGCCATTGCCGATTTATTTGCCGAATTTTTTCAAACTACTTATAGTTCCCACAATCATCAGTTGGTGCTGCCATATCCTTACCCGGTTAGTGGCTCTGATTGCATTTTTGGTCCCTTGATAACGGAGAGCTCATTACTTAATGAACTAAATGTCATTAAGCCGGTATTTTTACCGGGACCTGATGGTGTACCTGGCTGTGTGCTTAGATATTGTGCTGATGGTCTTTTGAAGCCTTTGCTTAAACTCTTTGAACTATCTGTGGAGTTGTGCTCTTTTCCAGATATTTGGAAAGAATCATTTATTATTCCTCTCCTTAAAAAAGGAAACAAATCAAATGTTAAAAATTATAGAGGTATATCTAAATTGTCCGCTGTTCCAAAGATTTTTGAGAAATTGGTAACCTCTCAACTATAACATCTTTGCAGATCCTTAATTTCGCTCTGCCAGCACGGGTTTATGAAATACAGATCAACCACCACTAACCTTTTAGAATTCACTTCTTTTGTTATTAAGGGATTTCAAAATAAAATGCAAACAGAGGTCATTTATACGGACTTTAGTAGCGCATTTGATTCTGTAAATCATTCGTTGCTACTTCACAAACTTAATCTTCTGGGATTCCCAAATAACTTAATTGGTTGGATCGCAAACTACTTAACGCGTAGGACACAGAAAGTTTACTTTAAAGGTTCTATCTCAAAGTCTGTTCGGGTTACTTCCGGAGTACCGCAAGGAAGTCACCTTGGCCCTTTGCTATTCACTTTATTTATAAATGATCTTCCGTCCGTTATTAGTCAGTCTCGGGTACTAATGTACGCCGATGATGTAAAATTGTGTCTGTCGTCTACCGACTCGTTTGCTGGACAGAGGCTTCAGGCTGACTTATATAGTTTTGAAGCCTGGTGTCGCATAAATTTATTAAATCTTAATTGTGATAAATGCAAATTTATGTCTTTCTATAGGCGATTGCCCTATTTAAATACATATTTTCTTCATGGCAAGCCACTTCAACGCATTGAATGTGTCGATGATTTGGGAATACTTTTAGATCCCAAGCTTAAGTTCGACAAGCACATTTCTTCCTCTATTAATCGAGACTTTGGAGTCCTGGGTTTCATTAAGCGCTGGTCAAAAGAATTTGACGATCCCTACATTACTAAAACTCTTTATATTTCACTTGTGCGTCCTATTCTGAATATGGATCTTGTATATGGTCACCCAATTACAAGGTTCATCAGGATAGAATAGAATCCGTACAAAAACAGTTCCTATTATTTGCCCTTAGGGGTCTTAATTGGAATACTAATATTACCTTACCTTCTTACCATAGTAGACTTTTATTAATAAATCTTCCTTCTCTTTCTGATCGTAGAACAATGCTTGGTGTTATTTTTTTACACAAGCTTGTGAATGGTGAGATTGATTCTTCGGAATTAATCAGCCAACTTAATTTTACAGTTCCGATCAGAAATACAAGGAATTTTCTGCCTCTTTCTCTTCAAACTTGTAGTTCAAATTATGCTATCCATAATCCCTTTAGAATACTGTGTTCAAATTATAATACGTTTTCTCCATTAATAAGTTGTGCTTCCTCCTTTTCATTTATTAAAACAGCTATCTTATCATACCTTTCTCTCAATTCGCGATCTTCGTAACCGCGCGTTATGCGGCGCACCCCTCGGTCGGTTGGGTGGGAGGTGGGTTGCAGTTTTGCTTGGGTCCGTGCGTTAACAAGCCCGTGCTTGGTATCGTTTGGGCCACTTGAAAGTGCTGCTCGTTAGTACTTCAACGTCCAAATAAAATAAATAAAATAAAACCCTCGGTAAGAAGTACTTTGAAAACTCTGGACGAATGTTATCCATGTCGTCCAGTGTTGATTGTTGGCTACATACCATTTCAGAGCCATTCCCGCAGTAGTTCAGGCAAGGCTCTGGGATCCAGATTCAGGTTGAGTCCATATGTATCCGCAGACCATTCGACTTGTTCCTAAAATTCCAACGGATTCGTGGTGCCGTCGAACCGAAAGTTCCACTCCCGGACTTGTTTCGCTACCCTCGGATATTCTTGGGACATAGTCGTCGCCGTGTGGTCGCTTATGGACACTCTCCTTGATGGCTGTGGTGCGGGTGTTCCCCATATTGTGTGGCTGGCGTCTCGCGCGCGTGCTGCTGCGCTGATTGCCGGTATGCTCAATTAGGCGAAGTCAATGTTCGCTGCCACTCTTGCATCCGCAACTTGACCGATTTCTTTAGCTGGTGAATATTTGCCATGAATCGCTGCCAATTCCAAAATCCGCGTGCTGTGTGGGAGTCCGGATTCGTGAGTACCTACCCACTCTCCGAATTGTCGACGCATAACATCCAATGTGCCACTCAGCTCCACTTGGAATTCTTCTCCATACTTCAGCACTTCATCCTCTTTTAGGTTATAAACCCACGCGCCAACCATTTTTTTTTGTCAATATATATAATGTGTGTTATTAATTATCGCAACCACCAAAGTTGGCTAAATCTCAGTCGAGCTGTGTTTCCGTGCAACAAATTTATATTTGTGCGATACGACAATTGATAACACGTGGGTTTTGATATATATTTAACAATGGTTTATTGTATTTTTTTTATATGATTGCACAGATTTATTTATGCACTGCGGGGTAACGGCGGTCCACTTGGTCAGCTTCGAAGAGTGCACTTGTTCGCAAGAGTTTGCTCCTAGCGCTTCGCGCACCAGCTAGGCAAATTCTGCCTGTCCGACAGCGAGAGTGATTACATTTTTGGGCCACCAACCCAAAACTGTTTGGAGTTTAAATTGGTAGTACCTTGGTACGAGGCTTGACCGGAGGCTTGTTTCCGGTACCACGGGTAATCAGGAGCCGGCGGAACATTGTTCCGTCCTGGTTAATGGTTGCGGCCCTTCGGGGAGTATCGTGGTGGTTGTGGTTTAATACCCAAATGCGGGTAGAGTTTTAACTCGGCGTGATGTTGCGCAACCAACAGGGTGCCGTGAACCCAAAGATCGGAAGTCGTTTAGATGGGCGGCGCTCCTACCAAGGAGGAAGTTCACGACCAAACAGTAGTGACTTCAATTTGGTACCTGCGGAACATAAGTTCCAAAGGGGCGGTAATTGACGCTTAATTTAATTCATGTGCTTGGCACCGTGGGATTAAGCCAACAGGCAGGTACTCACGTAAAAACACATTGACATTAATGTCCGACAGCGACACCGTACGGCCCTCTGGTTATCCACCAGGATTCGTTCGCACACGCGCTGTCTAAACACAGGTTTTTCACTCACTTATTTTCACCTAGTTGGCATGTATATGCCTGTCACTACGCTCAAGCGTGGCAAGGATTCCACCTCGCACCCGATTTCAGGACTCAAATGTCCTGCGTTGTTATTTGGCGCTCCTTGCTTGTGTGTCGTCCTGTTTGATACACAAGATCGCGCTTCTCCCCGTTTTTCTTGCGTTTCACTTTGGTTTCACTTTTCTGCTCTTGTTTGTCCTAACGGACATGTGTGTCAGACACGCTCATATGGCTGACAACCTGCGCACGAAAGAGAGAGGGCGAAAGAGATGATAAAAGAGAGATCAGGGTCTGATATGCAGTTTCTGTGCGGGGCGCAAATAGCATAAATGTATATTTATGTACATTTAATTGCTATATGGCTCCTCACAAAATATACGAAAAATACCAACATGCGGTAAATCAACAAAAACTACAGAAATTGCAGAAAAATACAAAAATGCGGCAACTCAACAAAAACTGTTGCAACTGCAGAAAATTTCAAAATGGCGGAAAATAAAGAAAAACACCAGAAACATACGAAAAATTCAAAAATTCGGAAAATAATAAAAACGGCATAAATTTACGAAAAATATTAAATGGCGGAAAATCAACAAAAACAGAACAAATATACGAAAAATGCAAAAATGCGTTAAATTAACAAAAACTGCAGAAAAATTCAAAATGGCGAAAAATAAATAAAAGACAGCAGATATATGCGAAATATATAAAAATTGGGAAAATACAAAGAACGGCTGAAATGTACGAAAAATGCTAAATGGCGGAAAATCAACAAAAATTAAAGAAAATTCGAAAATCAACAGAAACTGCTAAAATTTCATAAAAATACAAAAATTCGAAAAAATAAAAAAAAACGCAGAAATTTAGTAAAAATACTAAATGCGGATGATCAACAAAATCAGCAGAAATATAAGAATAATTTAAAAATGCCGATAATCAACAAAAGCAGCAGAAATTGGAAAAATACAAAAAATCAAGGAAAACAATAGAAATATTCGATAAATACAAAAATGCGGTAAATCAACAAAAAGTGCAGAATTTGCAGAAAAATTCAAAATGGCAGAAATAAAAATAAAACTGACGAAATTTAGGAAAAAAAAAATGGCGGAAAATAACGAAAACTGCAGAAAAATTCGAAAAATAACAAAATGCAAAAAATAAAAAAAATGCAGAAATATACGAAAAATGCAAAGTGCGGTAAATCAACAAAAACCGCAGAAAAATACAAAAAAGCGGCAAATCAACAAAAACTGAAGCAACTGCAGAAAAATACAAAATGGAGGAAAATAAAAAAAATTCAGCAGAAATATGCGAAATATAAAAAAATTCGGAAAATAAAAAAAGGCTGAAATTTACGAGAAATGCAAAATGGCGGAAAATCAACAAATTCGGTAGAAATGTACGAAAAATACGAAAAAGCGCAAAATCAACAAAAATCAGCCGAAATTTAGGAATAATGCGAAAATGCTGTAAAACCAACAAAAACTGCAGAAATTGTAGAAAAATGCAAAATGGTGAAAAATAAAAAATTAATACAGAAATATTCGAAAAACACTAAACCAAAATCAGCACAAATATAAGAATAATTTAGAATGTGGATAATCAACAATTCAACAATTCGGAAAATGGAGAAAATCAGCAGAAATTTACGATAAATACTGTAACGAACATTTTATTTTAGCTTAGCTAAAACTCAGTCGAGCTGTGGGTTCGTGCAACAAATTTATATTAGTTGCGTTTACGATAATTAACAACACGTTAGTTTTATATATGTTAAACAATGGTTTTATTTGGCAGTTATTATTCAAATGTATTAATTTGTACTTACACTTGGATTTTACAACAGTTCACTGAAGCCCTAGGTCAGCTCTGAAAAGTGCTCCTGTTCGTAAGAGTCTGCTCCAGGCACTTCGCGCACCAGTTATGCGAGTTTACGACTTCCGGCTGCCCGACAGCGTTACCATATGGCGCTCCGGTTATCCACCAGGATTTGCTCGACTACGCGCTGTCTAAACGCAGGTTTAGTCACACTCATTTCGCTGGGCTTATGCGGATTCCACCTGTTACCACAACTCAAACGTGGCAAGGATTGACTTTTCTCACCAATTTTAAGGACCTCAATGTCCTGTGTGTCCTTGGTGGCGTTGCAATCCTTTCGACGCTCCTCAGTTGGTGTATCGTCCTGTTTGATATACACTTGTATTATTCGCACTTTATACTTTTCTTCACGTAATGTTTGTGTTCTTGCCGTTTTGTGTTTTCCGCTGCACTCGGTTTACTTCTTTGTTCGCAATTTGACAGAGCTTCCACTTCCCGTGTAAGTTCTGACTGCCTCTGACTTACTTCTGTGTGCTGCGACGGCCTTTTTATAGGCCTGCGTCGCAGCCTTTTGTCGCAACCACCGGGACGATCACGTGATCTTTGGTACTTTTCCTCTTTTTTTATATACACTTACTGTGTGGTGGCACATCCTCTGCGACCGCGGTGTTCCAACGCCTCTCCGCCGCCTTCGACGTCCATCTCTTCGTCGCTCACGCACCCGCACCAGTGCAGTTGTTGTTGGTCATTTTTTTTTGGTTTTCGTGCACGTCTCTACACTAGTGCACGCATTGCTATTGACCGTATGGCTTTGCATGCGCACTTGCACTAGTCACGCCCCCTGAGGGGGCACTCGATGGAGTTGATCCACTTCAGTGCCATAATATCCGTGATCACGGTGAAGTGGGTCGTAAAGTCGCAGCTTCGCACCATTTAAAATTCTGCTTGCATACGATATGATCCGTTCACCCTCCTCTGAGTTTTGGGTCAATATCACTCCCAAGCCATAATTGCTAGCATCCGTCTGCAAGCAAAATGGCCTTGAGAAATCCGGGCATGCCAACACAGGTGATTGTGTCAGCTTTGAATTCACCTTCTCATAAGCTTCCTGTCGCTCTCCGGTCCATTCCCATTTCGTACTCTTTTTTAGCAGTGCGTTAAGTGGATGTATGGTTATACCACGATGCCATTCCAAAGTATTGCCTTAGCTCCTTGACGTTTCCAGGTGGCTTTAGTTCGGCTACTTTCTCGGGGTCAGTGCGGATTGCTTCTTCCGTGACCTGATGAGTAGTACGGAACTGGGCATTCTATGACAGGAAGTCGTAAATCTTTTTTGTTGACAGCTCTTGAGTGTTAATTGCCTAATTATAGCACTTAATTTATTGCTTTTTGGGTGGGGGTGACAGGTGTGTGACCTTTTTTAAATAAGTGTGTGGTTTCGGGTCACGTACGTGACATTTATGATCGAAGGATCTAGATTTATGGATGACCCTTTTTTATTGGGGTTGGAGTCAGGTGGAGGATCACTCGCGCACTTGTGTGTGCGTACGTGATTTAGTTTTTTAAGGAGATTGTGAGCAAGGCGTGTAACCTGTAACCTGCATGCTAGAATGTAGTGGAAGATCGGTTAACAGATAGCACACAGGTGTGCAGGAACTTGTTTTGTTTTGATTTTTAATTGCTTTATTATAGTACTTAATTTATTGCTTTTTGGGTGGGGGGTGACAGGTGTGTGACCTTTTTTAAATAAGTGTGTGGTTTTGGGTTGGTTTTTTTATTGGGGTTGGAGTCAGGTGGAGTATCACTCGCGCACTTGTGTGTGCGTACGTGATTTAGTTTTTTAAGGAGATTGTGAGCAAGGCGTGTAACCTGTAACCTGCATGCTAGAATGTAGTGGAAGATCGTTCATATGATCCGTGATGACGGTGAAGTGGTATCCTTCCAAGTAAGGTCGCAGCTTCCTTTATTGCAAGGAACTCCTTTTCGGTCGCAGAGTAGTTGCGCTCCACACCATTTAAGGATCTGTTTGCATATGATATGACCTGTTCACCCTCCTCTGAGTTTTGGGTCAATATCGCTCCCAAGCCATAATTGCTAGCATCCGTCTGCAAGCAAAATGGCCTGGTGAAATCTGGGCATGCCAACACAGGTGATTTTGTCAGCTTTGACTTCCCATTTTCGAAAGCTTCCTGATGCTCTCCGGTCCATTCCCATTTCGTGCCTTTTTTTAGTAGTGTGTTTATCGGATGTACAGTAGTGGCGAAATCTGGTACGAAACGCCTGTACCAGGATGCCACTCCCAACTATTGCCGTAGTTCTTTGACGTTTCCAGGGGTCTCAGTTCGGCGATAGCAGATACTTTCTCGGGGTCCATCTTCCGTGACCTGGTGACCGAGGTATTTCAACTCTTGTTTGAAGAAGTCGCACTTCTCTACGTTGATCCTCAGATTCGCTGCTCTCAGCCGTTGGAACACTTCTCTTAAATTGTCCATGTGTTCCTCGCGTGTTTTCCCGATCACTATGATGTCGTCCAGGCATGCGAATGCATGTGGCATCATTTCGGGTCCCATCACGTGGTCGAGTGCTCTCTGGAACGTAGCAGGTGCCGAATGGAGTCCGAATGGCATTACCTTCCATTGAAACAGTCCTTTCCCTGGGACTGTGAATGCCGTCTTCGCTCGACTCTCTTTCTCCATCGGGATCTGCCAGTAGCCATCCTTGAGCTCCAAACTAGTGATGAACCGAGCCTCTCTCAGCTGGTCCAGGATATGGTGTACTCTTGGCAGAGGGTATGCGTCTTTTACGGACTTGGCGTTCAATTGCCTAAAGTCCACGCACAAGCGCCATTTCCCCGATTTCTTCCGTACCATCACTATTGGTGCGCTGTGCGGGCTTTTTGATGGCTCGATGCATCCTTTGGCTAACAGTTCATCCACTTGTTTGGTGATTTCTGCTCGCATATTGGGGTTTTTATTGAAGTATCGCTGTTTGATTGGTCGGTCGTCACTCATGACAATGCGATGCTCAGTAATGGGCGATATTCTCTTTATGACCTCAAATGCCGCCAATTCTCATCGTAAGAATGCACCGATTTCTGCGTCCGTATTTGCTCTTGTATTTCGTCCCAGGTATACTTATCGTCAATCCGGCTCACTCCAAAACCGTTCCCATGGAAGACAGAAAATCCCATCCGAGAACCAAGTTGTCTATGATTCCGGGTAGTATAAGTAGAGCAATATCCATGTTGCTTCGTCCGATATTCACCTCTACTTGTTCCTGGACTCCGCTGTTTCGGCCATCTGCCATGCGGACTCGTCGTTCGGTTGCGCATCGTCGGCCTACGTCGAACAGTCCACGAGCTAGATTCTCGCTAACGAAACTACTCGTGGCTCCTGTATCGATCGTAGCCTTGTATTGCCCAACTGTGCTCCATCGTCCTGCAGGCTGCCGATTAGCGTCTTGGGGTTGTCCTGTTCGGCTCCCGCTCGCCCCTCGATGGCGGACGCCGGTGTTCGTTTCCCGACGGACAACACATTGGCGTACGAGCTCCAATACGTCCACACATCCAACAATAATCCATCAGGGATTCGTACACTCTCTCGCGCAGTGTCTCTCCTGGCCGCAAAATCTGCAGGCCATCGCTGGGTTGATAATATGTGTTTGTGTGATGGTCTAGGTCTCGAGTATGCTTCGGCCCTCTCGTTGTATACTTGGCTGTATGTTCCTCCACTGTCTTTTGCCTTGGTGCTGGCTCTGTATAGTGGTATTGACGCATCTGTGGTGGTTCTATGTGTCGGCGTGATGGCTCCATGCGTCTCTGTTGAGGCTCCACGTGCATTCGCTGTGGAGTGTTGTAATCCGTGTGCTCCACGCGTCTCTGATGAGGCTCTATGTGCCTTTGCTGCGGAGTGCTGTACCTTGGCTGCTTCATGCAGCTTTGCTGTCGCAATTTCTCCCTGTCAACCTCGAGTTCCTCAAATGCGGCTGCCAAGTGCATCAATTCCGCCAAGTTCTGGAATTGACCTGGCCTGTTGTATATCTTGTGCAGTTGTTGCATTAGCGTCTGCATCTCCACCATGTATGTTTTAAATGGCTCGCTTATAGCCTGACGTCTCCGGTAACTTCGTCCCTCAAGTTTTCAAAGTAAACCCTCGGTAAGAAGTACTCTTGAAAACTCTGGACGAATGTTATCCATGTCGTCCAGTGTTGATTGTTGGCTACATACCATTTCAGAGCCATTCCCTGCAGTAGTTCAGGCAAGGCTCTGGGATCCAGATTCAGGTTGAGTCCATATGTATCCGCAGACCATTCGACTTGTTCCAAAAATTCTAACGGATTCGTGGTGCTGTCGAACCGAAAGTCTCCACTCCTGGACTTGTTTCGCTACCCTCGGATATTCTTGGGACATAGTCGTCGCCGTGTGGTCGCTTATGGACACTCTCCTTGATGGCTGTGGTGCGGATCTTCCCCATATTGTGTGGCTGGCGTCTCGCGCGCGTGCTGCTGCGCTGATTGCCGGTATGCTCAATTAGGCGAAGTCAATGTTCGCTGCCACTCTTGCATACGCAACTTGACCGATTTCTTTAGCTGGTGAATATTTGCTATGAATCGCTGCCAATTCCAAAATCCGAGTGCTGTTTGGGAGTCCGGATTCGTGAGTGCCTACCCACTCTCCGAATTGTCGACGCATAACATCCAATGTGCCACTCAGCTCCACTTGGAATTCTTCTCCATACTTCAGCACTTCATCCTCTTTTAGGTTATAAACCCACGCGCCAACCATTTTTTTTGTCAATATATATAATGTGTGTTATTAATTATCGCAACCACCAAAGGCTAAAACTCAGCCGAGCTGTGTTTCCGTGCAACAAATTTATATTTGTGCGATACGACAATTGATAACACGTGGGTTTTGATATATATTTAACAATGGTTTATTGTATTTTTTTTATATGATTGCACAGATTTATTTATGCACTGCGGGGTAACGGCGGTCCACTTGGTCAGCTTCGAAGAGTGCACCTGTTCGCAAGAGTTTGCTCCTAGCGCTTCGCGCACCAGCTAGGCAAATTCTGCCTGTCCGACAGCGACACCGTACGGCCCTCTGGTTATCCACCAGGATTCGTTCGCACACGCGCTGTCTAAACACAGGTTTTTCACTCACTTATTTTCACCTAGTTGGCATGTATATGCCTGTCACTACGCTCAAGCGTGGCAAGGACTCCCCCTCACTCCGATTTCAGGACTCAAATGTCCCTGCGTTGTTATTCGGCGTCTTCCCGCTTGTGTATCGTCCTGTTTGATACACAAGATCGCGCTTCTCCCCGTTTTTCTTGCGTTTCACTTTGGTTTCACTTTTTCTGCTCTTGTTTGTCCTAACGGACATGTGTCAGACACGCTCATATGGCTGACAACCTGCGCACGAGAAGAGAGAGGGCGAAAGAGATGATAAAGAGATCAGGGTCTGATATGCAGTTTCTGTGCGGGGCGCATATAGCATAAATGTATATTTATGTACATTTAATTGCTATATGGCTCCTCACAAAATATACGAAAAATACCAACATGCGGTAAATCAACAAAAACTACAGAAATTGCAGAAAAATACAAAAAATGCGGCAACTCAACAAAAACTGTCATGCAGAAAATTTCAAAATGGCGGAAAAAAAGAAAAACACCAGAAACATACGAAAAATTCAAAAATTCGGAAAATAATAAAAACGGCATAAATTTACGAAAAATATTAAATGGCGGAAAATCAACAAAAACAAGAACAAATATACGAAATATGCAAAAATGCGTTAAATTAACAAAATCTGCAGAAAAATTCAAAAATGGCGAAAAAATAAATAAAAGACAGCAGATATATGCGAAATATATAAAAATTGGGAAAATACAAAGAACGGCTGAAATGTACGAAAAATGCTAAATGGCGGAAAATCAACAAAAATTAAAAGAAATTCGAAAATCAACGAAACTGCTAAAATTTCTAAAAAATATAAAAATTGAAAAAATAAAAAAAAACGCAGAAATTTAGTAAAAATACTAAATGCGGATGATCAACAAAATCAGCAAATATAAGAATAATTTAAAAATGCCGATAATCAACAAAAGCAGCAGAAATTGGAAAAATACAAAAAATCGAGGAAAACAATAGAAATATTCGATAAATACAAAAATGCGGTAAATCAACAAAAAGTGCAGAATTTGCAGAAAAATTCAAAATGGCAGAAATAAAAATAAAACTGACGAAATTTAGGAAAAAAAAAATGGCGGAAAATAACGAAAACTGCAGAAAAATTCGAAAAATAACAAAATGCAAAAAATAAAAAAAAATGCAGAAATATACGAAAAATGCAAAAGTGCGGTAAATCAACAAAAACCGCAGAAAAATACAAAAAAGCGGCAAATCAACAAAAACTGAAGCAACTGCAGAAAAATACAAAATGGAGGAAAATAAAAAAAATTCAGCAGAAATATGCGAAATATAAAAAAATTCGGAAAATAAAAAAAGGCTGAAATTTACGAGAAATGCAAAATGGCGGAAAATCAACAAATTCGGTAGAAATGTACGAAAAATACGAAAAAGCGCAAAATCAACAAAAATCAGCCGAAATTTAGGAATAATGCGAAAATGCTGTAAAACCAACAAAAACTGCAGAAATTGTAGAAAAATGCAAAATGGTGAAAAATAAAAAATTAATACAGAAATATTCGAAAAACACTAAACCAAAATCAGCACAAATATAAGAATAATTTAGAATGTGGATAATCAACAATTCAACAATTCGGAAAATGGAGAAAATCAGCAGAAATTTACGATAAATACTGTAACGAACATTTTATTTTAGCTTAGCTAAAACTCAGTCGAGCTGTGGGTTCGTGCAACAAATTTATATTAGTTGCGTTTACGATAATTAACAACACGTTAGTTTTATATATGTTAAACAATGGTTTTATTTGGCAGTTATTATTCAAATGTATTAATTTGTACTTACACTTGGATTTTACAACAGTTCACTGAAGCCCTAGGTCAGCTCTGAAAAGTGCTCCTGTTCGTAAGAGTCTGCTCCAGGCACTTCGCGCACCAGTTATGCGAGTTTACGACTTCCGGCTGCCCGACAGCGTTACCATATGGCGCTCCGGTTATCCACCAGGATTTGCTCGACTACGCGCTGTCTAAACGCAGGTTTAGTCACACTCATTTCGCTGGGCTTATGCGGATTCCACCTGTTACCACAACTCAAACGTGGCAAGGATTGACTTTTCTCACCAATTTTAAGGACCTCAATGTCCTGTGTGTCCTTGGTGGCGATGCAATCCTTTCGACGCTCCTCAGTTGGTGTATCGTCCTGTTTGATATACACTTGTATTATTCGCACTTTATACTTTTCTTCACGTAATGTTTGTGTTCTTGCCGTTTTGTGTTTTCCGCTGCACTCGGTTTACTTCTTTGTTCGCAATTTGACAGAGCTTCCACTTCCCGTGTAAGTTCTGACTGCCTCTGACTTACTTCTGTGTGCTGCGACGGCCTTTTTATAGGCCTGCGTCGCAGCCTTTTGTCGCAACCACCGGGACGATCACGTGATCTTTGGTACTTTTCCTCTTTTTTTATATACACTTACTGTGTGGTGGCACATCCTCTGCGACCGCGGTGTTCCAACGCCTCTCCGCCGCCTTCGACGTCCATCTCTTCGTCGCTCACGCACCCGCACCAGTGCAGTTGTTGTTGGTCATTTTTTTTTGGTTTTCGTGCACGCCTACACTAGTGCACGCATTGCTATTGACCGTATGGCTTTGCATGCGCACTTGCACTAGTCACGCCCCCTGAGGGGGCACTCGGTGGAGTTGATCCACTTCAGTGCCATAATATCCGTGATCACGGTGAAGTGGGTCGTAAAGTCGCAGCTTCGCACCATTTAAAGATCTGCTTGCATACGATATGATCCGTTCGCCCTCCTCTGAGTTTTGGGTCAATATCACTCCCAAGCCATAATTGCTAGCATCCGTCTGCAAGCAAAATGGCCTTGAGAAATCCGGGCATGCCAACACAGGTGATTGTGTCAGCTTTGAATTCATCTTCTCATAAGCTTCCTGTCGCTCTCCGGTCCATTCCCATTTCGTACTCTTTTTTAGCAGTGCGTTAAGTGGATGTATGGTTATACCACGATGCCATTCCAAAGTATTGCCTTAGCTCCTTGACGTTTCCAGGTGGCTTTAGTTCGGCTACTTTCTCGGGGTCAGTGCGGATTGCTTCTTCCGTGACCTGATGAGTAGTAAGGAACTGGGCATTCTATGACAGGAAGTCGTAAATCTTTTTTGTTGACAGCTCTTGAGTATTAATTGCCTAATTATAGCACTTAATTTATTGCTTTTTGGGTGGGGGTGACAGGTGTGTGACCTTTTTTAGATAAGTGTGTGGTTTTGGGTATCGTACGTGACATTTATGATCGAAGGGTCTAGATTTATGGATGACCCTTTTTTTTATTGGGGTTGGAGTCAGGTGGAGGATCACTCGCGCACTTGTGTGTGCGTACGTGATTTAGTTTTTTAAGGAGATTGTGAGCAAGGCGTGTAACCTGTAACCTGCATGCTAGAATGTAGTGGAAGATCGGTTAACAGATAGCACACAGGTGTGCAGGAACTTGTTTTGTTTTGATTTTTAATTGCTTCATTATAGTACTTAATTTATTGCATTTGGGTGGGGGGTGACAGGTGTGTGACCTTTTTTAGATAAGTGTGTGGTTTTGGGTATCGTACGTGACATTTATGATCGAAGGGTCATCATTTATGGATGACCCTTTTTTTATTGTGGGTTGGTGTCAGGTGGAGGATCACTCCCGCACTTACGCGTGCGTACGTGATTGAGTTTTCTTAAGGAGGAAATTGTGAGCAAGGCGTGTAACCTGTAACCTGTATGCTAGAATGTAGTGGAAGATCGGTTGACAGATAGCACACAGGTGTGCAGGAATTTGTTTTGTTTTGATTTTTATTTAAGGGTGGGTTCATTGATCAGGGGAAATTTATTTTGCTACTCTTTTTTCACCTTCATTGTCATTGGTTAGAACTCGTAGGACACCTCCCACCTGAGTGGTTATTATTGACATTAAGTGTTGATAAGCACTTATGTTTGACACGTGCTACTACCTTTTGTGTGTATATGTTTTCGGTTCTCTCCCTCTTTTTAATATGCGTCCTGGTTGAGTGACCCTCATTATGATGATTTTATTAGAATTTGAAAATAAATGCACTCGGTATAGAGTTTAAAATGTTTAAATAAAAGAATTTTTTTTTGTTTACGTTTTTATTATATAATTTATTTATTCTTATTGTTATAGTTTAATTTTAAAGATAAATTTATAAATTAAACTGTTCCTTTAGAGTTTTTGGAAAAAACACAGAACTGTTTCGTTTGAGTGCTTTTTTATTCTTTATTAAAAATGTAACATCGGTTTGCTGCGCTCTGCTGGTGTCTTGGCGTTTGTAGTTGTGTCGCTGTGGCTGCTGTCGCTGTAAGGCTCCGTTATAATATGCCGACGCGGCATCTGCAATCCGTTAGGTCATTCGCAATTTCCAGTCCGTTTGGGCATTCTGGCGCCTAAGCAGAAATATTCTTTAGTTGTGTCGCGGCATTTGCAATCCGTTAGGTTATTTGGAATCTGACGCGCCATTTGCAATCCGTTAGGGTATTTGGGTGATTAGGTAGAAATATTCTTAACTCCTCCCCCTTTAAACGCGGACGTCCTCGGACGCGAAGAATCTTGTTCAATGGTATGCTGTTGCTGCTGTTGTTGCTGCTGCTGCTGCTGTTTGATAGTGTGCGTATGGATCATGCAGCGATTGTTGTTGTTGCAACTGTTGTTGCTGCTGCCTGTGATTATTGCTATGTTGCTGTGGTTGTTGTTGTTGCAATTGCTGGTGCTGCTGCAGTTGTGGTTGTTGTTGGTGGTGTTGTTGTTGATGGTGTTGTTGTTGATGGTGTTGGTGTTGATGTTGATGGTGTTGGTGTTGATATGGTTAGCGGTGGCAGAGTTTGTTGATAGGGCACATAGTGTTGTTGTTGTCGCTGGTACTGTTGTTGTTGTTTTTGAGGACGCGTGTTATCGGTGTTTAGATCTATTAACCTAGTTTTTGAACGATACTTTTGTAGTTGTGTGTTTCGCAATTTTCTTGAATTCCAATAAAATTTTTTTGTTTACATTTGATTATTAACTTATCTATTTGGTTGTCTTTTTTATAGGTACTAGTGCATATTTTGTTTGATGGAGTGTTAATGATACACAATATTTTTTGCCATTTGTGTTGTTTTTGAAAGATGTGAAATATAATATTGAGTGTACGGAAATTCTTTAAATATTAATTCTTGCAGTTGTTTGATGTGGTTTTCTTTTTTTTTTTTTTTTGTTTTCTCGGTTTCATTTTTCATTTTTTTCGTTTTTATTTATACATTTAGCAATTTTTTTTTTTTGTTTTTTGTTTTATTTTTATTTTATTTATTTTTGAGTGTAAGTAGTGCATGTTGTTAAAAATATCATGTTTTTAAATTATTTTTGTGAATTATCCTGCCACCTCGTGTTTTTATTGTGCTATTTCTATTTTCTTCCACGATTTCTTTTTTATATTTCGGAGTTAGTTTTGAACCTAGTCTTTTATCAATTTTGCAGTAAACTATATCTCCTTTCTCATACTGTTTTATTTTTCCTTCTTGCTATTATGATATTTTAAATCATTGGCTTGTTTATGTTTTACCTTATCTCTGACTTTGTTTCTGTTTTCCTCTATATCTTGGGGTTTACTGGTGTCTCGGATTCCAAAAGATGATGAAGTGGTATTTATTTCTGTTTTGTGGGGATTTCGGGATAGAGCGTCTGCAACGACGTTCGAAGTTCCTGGTTTGTATCTTAATTCGTGGTTATATTCCTCCACGTAACTTTTCCATTTTTGAGTTTTCCGTTATGATTTTTGCTGCTCAGAGCGAAAGTTAAAGGTTGATGGTCTGTAAAAATTATTACTTTTGAGGTACCGTAGAGGTACATACGTAGGTTCTGAAGAGCCCAGACAATGGCTAACATTTCCTTTTCGTTAGTTGCAAAATTTTCCTCTGTTTTTGAAAGTGTACGTGATATGAAAGTAATGGGTCTACCCTCTTGCTCGAGAACTGCTCCGATGGCGAAATTTGATGCATCGGTTGTTAAATGAAATTCTCTTTCAAAGTTGGGGTAGGCTAGTACCACATCGTTCGAGCTGAGCGTGCTCTTGATTTTATGGAATGCTTTAATTGCATTATTGTCGAGTGTCACTTCGGCTTTATGGGAGAGATTCTTTGAGAGTCTTCCATTTTCTCCTCTTAAAAGAGTTGTGAGAGGTTTTGCCAGTTTAGCGTAATCGCGAATGAATCTTCTGTAATAGCTTGACAAACCCAAGAAAGAACGTAAGTCTTTGAGGCTTTTGGGTGTTGGAAAGTTTTTTATCGCTTTCACTTTTTCGTCATTGGTTTTGATACCATCTGCTGAAATGGTGAAACCTAAGAAATCGACTTTGCTCTTGAAGAATTCGCATTTGTCGATTTGGATTTTCATATTCGCTTTATCTAGAGTCGTGAAGACCATATTTAGATGTTTAGCGTGTCCATCTTCCGATTTGCTGAAGACGATGATATCGTCGATATAAACGTAGCATATTTTTCCGACGTGATCCCTTAGGATGTCGTCTAATGCTCGTTGAAATATTGACGGTGAATTCTTTAAACCAAACGGAAGTCTGGTGAATTCATACTTCCCGCCATTAACTGCGAATGCAGTTTTTTCTATGTCTTTTTCCATGAGTGGAATTTGGTGGAATCCGCTCTTGAGATCTAGTACGGAAAAATATTTATTCTCGCCCAATTGTGCGATGATTTCTCCAATCTCAGGGATCGGGTATCTATCCGAAATCGTTACAGAATTAAGTTTCCTATAGTCGATGACTATTCGAAACTTTTTTTCGCCTGATGCGTCACTTTTTTTGGTACTACCCACACTGGGGCGTTGTATGGTGACCGTGAAGGTCTTATTATACCGTCTTTCAGTAACTGATCAATCTGTTTTTCAACTTCTCCTCTTAGGGAAGTAGGGTATTGATAATGTTTACTGTAAACGGGGGAATCTGACGTTGTTCTTATTTCTCCTACCACTCTAGTCGTGTATGTCAATTTTTCGTCAGGTTCTGCGAACAAAGTTGAATGAGTCTTCATAACAATATCTATGAAACCCTTCTGTTTGTTCGTCAGATGTTCTGATCGTACCTTAATATTATTTACTGCTTGTGTTTCTAATTGTCTTATTCTAATTTTATAATTCCCATCAATGGTTAAAGTATTATTCTTTACGTCAATAACAGCGTTCAGCTGTTCAAGGTATCATTGGATACCGTGGAAGGTTTTATAGTTGGAAGCAGGAAAAACTTGATTGGTCTATTTTTTGGCCGAATAAACTAAGAAATGTGTGTTGGGATATTTTGATTTGTCCACAGACAGAAGTTGCATTGAAGATGTTTTTATTTGTTTTTCGGACTCGTAACTAAATTTAGTTGAATGTAGTTTTGATTAGAGCCTGTGTCAATTAGAAAGTTAAGTGGAGTGCCGTTCCTCTTAATGCATTGAAAATAGGGCAAAGAGAATGGTTTAATCTTAAAAACATGAATGTCTGAGGCGTCAACTATTGTAGGTTGGTATTCGCAACCGACTTAATTTTCTCCCTCGTCAGTTAGATCATAGGCTTCTTCTACGCCAGTGGCTCCGAAGTAAGCTTGTTCTTCGTTATACACGTCATGTGGGATTGATTGCTCGAACTGTTCCTCGGGAGTTTCGGATGTGATATGAAATTGTCGTTGAATTTTTGATGGCTGTCCGCTAGGTGTGTTAAGGGGGTGTTTGCCCGCGAAATTATTTGCATGTGGTTTGTTCATGTAATTGATATTCCTACTTCTGATGGAGTTATCTATTTCCATTGGTAAGGGTTTCGGCTGTGGTTTTGGGAAGAATGGGCGCGGAGCGCTTGATAAGTCTGTTTAGTATTAAAAAATTGTTGCGGCAATGTATATTGTTGTGACTGGGGAAACTGGTTGGGATTTGCCATCTGATAAGTCATGTTTGGTCGGGGGTATGGTAAAGTTTAGGCTCGAAATTTTTCCATTGTCCGTAATTATTGGCTTGTGGTGGTTTGCCTAGCTGGTGTACTGGAACATAGTTTCTAGGTGGTAAGCGTGGAATTTGTTGTTTTATTCTGGGGATAAAGGCATTTCTGTGGTCTTGGTTTTCTACCAAGTTGCACAGGTGTAATGCATGGCTGAGATCTCTTGGCTCTTTGACTGCTAAGAGTCTCGGTAAATCTCCATTTAGGCCTCTTACGAAAATATCCAGGGCTTTGCCTCGATAATTGTTTGTTAGAGCTCTGACTACCTCAGGTGCGTCTTCTTGCACGCTTATTTGGTTGAGGATCAGAGAGAGTTGGTGGTATACCATTTGATAAAATTCTTGTACAGACAGACGTCCTTGAGTTAAGGAAAACATTTGATATTCGAGAGTTTTTAAATCTCTCCTATCAGCGTAATGTTCGGTGAGACACTTGGAGATGGCCTTCCAGTTCATGGGAGTGTTATACGATTCGAGCACTGCATCTGCTTCTCCTATTATTTTATTGCGAATTACTAAAGTCACTAAGTAGTATTTGTAAGTTCCTTCTTGACCATTATAAATTTCCATTATCCTGTCCACATTTTTTTTCCAAGAACCGAATGCTGTTCGGTCTCCTGAAAAATCTTTAATCAGACGTGTTATTTCGGGAACTTTTTCTTGTTCCTCTCCTGATCTTGGATGAGTAAACGGGATATCGCATAGAAGGTCGTTGCCTTCACTAACTATTGCTTGTCGGATTATTTCGCCTCCTTGGAGCGTTTCCTTTATTAGTGACACTATTGTATCATTAAGAGATGAGCTTTGAATATTTTCCTGAGCACTCGTGCTAGTTGATCCTAGCCTCATGTTGGCTAGAGATTCAGATAATTCTTTTGCTTCCATATTGCTTGAATTTGGACCAACTTTTTTCATATTTTTTTTTTTTAATGACTGTTTCACTACTGAAGAGCGATAGCGAAATATTTTTATAGAAGTTAAATGATTATTCAAAATTTTATTTTATGATTAACTCTAATTTCCTTCTATTTTTTATCTTATTATTTTCTTTTGATGTTAATTCTTTGTCCTGTTTGAATTTAAATTTTTTCTTAATATTTGCTTTTGATGTTAATTCTTTTTTTGTTTGAATTTAAAATTTTTTCTTAATATGTGCTTTTGATGTTAATTCTTTGTTTTTGTTTTAATTTTAAAATTTTTTCTTAATATTTGCTTTTGATATTAATTCTTTGTTTTGTTTTAATTTTAAAATTTTTTTCTTTTCAAAAATTTGTTTCTTATTTTCTATTTTTTGTTCTCAAAAATATATTTGTTTCTTATTTTCTATTTTTTGTTTCTCAAAAATTTATTTGCTTCTTATTTTCTATTGTGATAATATAAACATCACCCCGGCGAATCTCCCGCGACGATCCTTTGGAATTGATCCCTTTTGTCCCACGACGATTTTGAGTCGAAATGGGTGACTCGGGTTCCTCTGGACAACTTAGCTCGCGGTACCCTGCGGACGGACACTACAGGGTTGTCGGCGGTATTTTTTTCGGCACCGGTACGCAGTTTTGCACTTCGAAATTAATCGTGTTCTTATCTGCGGCTCCTTGAAGCGCTTTTGTTTGAACGTGCAGTTTGTGTTCGCATCTGCGGCTACTTGAGGCGCTTTTGATTTGAACGTGTTCGCATCTGCGGCGACTTGAGGCACTTTTGATTTGAACGTGGCACTGATCGTGTTCGCATCTGCGGCTACTTGAGGCACTTTTGATTTGAACGTGACTACTTGAGGCACTCCTTACTTTTCGATCCTGGCCTATTTAGGCTTTCTCGCGAGATTATGTTCGTATATGACCGCTACTTAAAGCGCGTATAACGAGGCGTGGTTTTTTAATTCACTTTTATAACTCGCGATTTGCCTGTGACTGCGTACCTGTCCCTGCGGACCGATCTCTGCGGACCGGTCCCTGCTCGGAGCGCAAATTAAACTGTTCCTTTAGAGTTTTTGGAAAAAAACACAGAACTGTTTCAGTTTGAGTGCTTTATTAGGACTAAATTATTCAATATTCTTTATTAAAAATGTAACATCGGTTTGCTGCGCTCTGCTGGTGTCTTGGCGTTTGTAGTTGTGTCGCTGTGGCTGCTGTCGCTGTAAGGCTCCGTTATAATATGCCGACGCGGCATCTGCAATCCGTTAGGTCATTCGCAATTTCCAGTCCGTTTGGGCATTCTGGCGCCTAAGCAGAAATATTCTTTAGTTGTGTCGCGGCATTTGCAATCCGTTAGGTTATTTGGAATCTGACGCGTCATTTGCAGTCCGTTAGCGTATTTGGGTGATTAGGTAGAAATATTCTTAACTTATATATTAAAATATATTATTATTATTAATATTCATATTATTGGTCCTCTTTGTAAGGTTAGTGTATTGAAATATAAGACGTCCAATTTTTTTTATATGATACAAAGTAGTGACAAGCACATGTATCAACTCCTTCTGTAGCAGACATTCCGAGGCCCATGAGCACACCTTCAAGTGCTTTCCATATTTTGATTGAACAAGACGATAGTTTTCATACTATAAGAAATATTCTTGGTATTCCTCCATCAGTTTAGCGTGCTCAGGAAAAGCACATCCTCAAACTCCTTGAGGAAATCATAAATTTTCATCACATTTGTTTTAAATCCAAAATTCGTAATTAGACCCATAATGTTGTTTATTCTTCAAAAGCAGAAATGCAACTAAAGAATTATTTTACTTTATTTTTAAAGAGCCTATACTTGTGTCACTTTCTTTGTATCACTTGTCTATACTGGTTTACATCGTTTTCTATTTCTTTTCCCATCTTTCTTGAAATTTCAAAACATAAACGAGTTAGGTCAATTTCTGCTTCACGTCCATAAAATGCACCTAAATCTAAAAGTTGTACATCATATTTTTCCATCTTTGAGACATTGAGGGATAATGTAATTGTTATATATATTATAAATTTGATTTTTAAGCAGCGTGTTCCAACATAAGAATGATGTTAAAAATATCCCTAATCTTATGAAGGCTCTCCATGACTCACTATCAAATTCAATTTTATTACCATATTGATTTAAAATTAATATGCATTGCTTATCCGATTTTCTAATTTTAAAATGACACTTTATGGTTTCAATCTTGGGATGATCCATTAATGTATCAGCCATCAAGAACTCAAACTGCTCAAGCCTTAACTGGATATATTCCTTAAATGTTAATAATAAAGCCTCTTTTCCAAATCCTATGAAATTGCGCTTATGTTGCTGCATCCAAACCATTGATGTAAATCGTCTCGTTGTTGAAAAGCAACACTTTAATTTTAATTGTGGATTAACAAAATACTCAAATCCAAAAATTTTAGATTTTCTAGCTGAAGTCTCCATATTGATTGAAAGTTGTCTCAAACGAACTAAAGTGTCTAGATTTCGTCATTATTTGCATTGAACACAATATGAATATGATTCTGACTTCCAGCTATATTTGAAGCTGATACGAGTCTTAGATCATAATTGGCCTTTATGCAAGCTGGATCAACTATACCGAATTTTACACTTCAAACCTCTACACATAAAAGAGCTGGATGAAATAACTAGAAAAAACTATAAAAACAACTAAACAGTATGTTGATGCATTGGATTGGAGTGATGGAGACATTTCTTATTTAAGCCTTGGTGATATATTAAGTCCATTAAATACTTTCGCTTCAGTTATTGTACGAGGTAGAGCTAAGAAACAGTTTTTAACTAAATATTTAACTACAAGAATAATTGATTTATAACTAGATCAAAGTTTAAGTCACTTTCAAAACTTTTTCACAAATTGTAGAATACATAGGAAAATATCAAACCAATGTGCTCTGAACAATTTATTTAAACTCTTTTTAATCTTAGAAAGCTCTAATTTTAAAATATATGGAAATTAAATTCTGTTCACACCATTATATCCCTAAATAAAAACAAACTAATAAACATATTTACTTAACAATTTGGAATTTTGTTCTCTATTCATTTTAGCCATTGTATCTACAATACAATTAGGTTTAAGTTCATAAGAAAATCTAATATAACTCGAGCGTTTCTTAAGGCACATACACCTTTACTGAATGTGACCCACAGTCGGAGAAAACATTAAATTTTAGCTCATCTAATCGTGGACATCCAAATTCTTCAATGCTCATTACTCACGTCCTTAGATACTTTTCAAGAAACTTTTTCTTTATATCTCCCTTATTATGAAGCTCACGAAGATAATTTCTTTAATAAGCGGAAACTCTGCCCAAAACAAATACAGAAGTGTGAAACCAATAGTGAAAACGCAAGAACAACGTGGAGAAGCGCGATCGTGTCTCAAACAGGACGACACACAAGCAAGGAGCGCCCAAGGATCAACACCACGCCAAAGGACAACGCAGGACATTGGAGTCCATAAATCGGATGAGAGGTGGAATCCTTGCCACGCGCTTGAGCGTAGTGACAGGCAAATCCGTGCCAACTAGGTGAAAGTAAGTGAGTGGAAACCTGGGTTTAGACAGCGCGTGTGCGAGTGAATCCTGGTGGATAACCAGAGTGCCGTACGGTACCGCTGTCGGGCAAGCAGAATCACGAATTTACCTAGCTGGTGCGCGAAGCGCCTGGAGCAAACTCTTGCGAACAGGTGCACTCTTCGAAGCTGACCAAGGGCTTCAGTGGACCTCCGTTTCCCCGCAGTGCATAAATAAATCTGTGCAAGCACAGAAACATAATAAAAGAAACCATTGTTAAATATATAATAAAACCCACGTGTTATCAATTGTCGCGTCGCACAAATATAAATTTGTGGCACGGACCCACAGCTCGACTGAGTCTTAGCCCGGCATAAGCAAAACGGTCCGTTACAGCGACAACAAGAACGCTTGCACTATGGAGAACACAAGTGCAACGACCGCCGAAAACGTTTTGCTCTCAATATTGAGAGCGCAAGCGCAGCACACACTGAAAAACGTTTCGCTCGCCGCTTTGGCGGAAATAGGCAACAACAATGCTTGCACTATGGAGAGCACAAGTGCAACGACTGCCAAAAACGTTTTGCTCGGCGTTTAGCAAGAGCATTTTATGACACTAGTGTAGAGGCGTGCACAGAGAAAATCCAGCAACAACTGCACTGGTGCGGGTGCATGGGAAGCAAAACCATGCACCGTTGGTTAGTCACCAACACTAGTGCAGGTACTTGTACGCCAGTATACCGTTGGTTAGTCACGCACACTAGTGTCGAAACGTGCATCGGCCGATAGAACGCCAACCCAAAGGATAAGGGATGCGAGCGCACACACCCACACAAAAGGGTATATAATGAGCCGCAATCATGCACAACTTCACAGTCGGCAATCAAAGATGACAAGAATGAACGAACAAAACCCAACACCTCACGGCGGCCAAGCGGCATCCAGTGGTCACTGCCAGTAGCGCCCAAATCCTCGTGCAAAGCCCAGCGGCGCTGGACCTCTGCACGGGAGAGGAGCGGGACCGACCGTGCGCATGGCCACTGGACGGCGTTCACTGCGACCAAGCGGCTGCGTGGTTCGCGTAGTGCGCGTGATGCGCGTGAGACGGTTGGTGCTTGTAGTCCGCGTGCCAATACGATTGCCGACTCCAGGTCAACAGGACAAGGACATGGATGTCGATGGCGACAGAGAGGCACTGGGGCACCCGGAACCAGCGATGGCGGTGGTTAAGCCGCTATGACGCGAACGCGTGAGGACTCAATCGACGCAGACGACTCGGGAGTAGCGACGGAAGACGATGGAGACGACGGTCCCTACGCGCCCTACGACGACTCAAATCAACGAGGAAGGGCACAACGGGGATGGCGGTATCCAGCAGAACAGTCGCGGCTGGATAGTGGAAGTCTTCCACTGCCGAAGAAAGGGGAGTGTGAGGAGCCATATAGCTTTGGCAATTAAATGTACATAAATATACATTTATGCTATATGCGCCCCTCACAGTAACTGCATATCAGACCAAAATCCGACCCTGATTGCAGTTGCGGCGAATTCGCTCTCTTTCGCCCTCTCTCGTTCGTGCAGGTTGTCAGCCATATGAGCGTGTCTGACACACATGTCCGTTAGGACATGTGCCGTTATAGTGTGAGGAGTTTGGCGAGTGCAATATCGCCATCCATACTCGCCCTAACGGCAGACATGGGCTGGCGCCAGCAAAAGGGCAGTAGAAAATTACCAAAGATCACGCCTGCGAGCCGATCACGTGATCTTTGGTGCAGTCGCGACAAAGGGCTGCGACGCAGGCCTATATAAAGGGCGTCGCAGGACACAACAGAAGTCAGAGTCAGTCAGTCAATTTGAAAGTGATAATAAGCGGAAACTCTGCCCAAAAACGAGAGCAGAAAAGTGAAACCAATAGTGAAAACGCAAGAACAACGTGGAGAAGCGCGATCGTGTGTGTCAAACAGGACGACACACAAGCAAGGAGCACCGAAGGATCAACACCACGCCGAAAGACAACGCAGGACATTGGAGATGCAATTATCACTTTAAATATGCAAATCCGCGCTCTTGTGCAACTAATTTAATAACATCGCCTTAAAATTAAAAGTCGAGGTCTACTTGCAGATACTTATTGTGATCGAGCCATTAAAATTTGCAAATGCACAATTTGCAAATTGTGTAACACGCGCGAGAAGAATTGTTAAACTCGATCTGCGGCAAAAATGATGTATCGATGCCATTAACATACGATTAATCGCCAAAACCTGATTAATCGTATCAATACTGCGTCAAACGAGATGGTAGCCATCTATGTTTGGCGCTCTCATGTAGCAAACTAAGACACTGTAATACCTAGAGTGTCAGTAGTAGGGAACTGGGGATTCTATGACAGGAAGTCGTAAATTTTTTTTTGTTGACAGCTCTTGAGTTTTAATTGCCTAATTATAGCACTTAATTTATTGCTTTTTGGGTGGGGGATGACAGGTGTGTGATCTTTTTTAGAAAATTGAGTGGTTTTGGATCACGTACTGTATGCTAGAATGTAGTGGAAGATCGGTTGACAGATAGCACACAGGTGTGCAGGAACTTTTTTGTTTTGTTTTAATTTTTTTAAGGGAGTGTTCATTGATCAGTGGTAAATTATTGTTGCTTCTCTTTTTTCACCTTCATTGTCATTGGTTAGAACTCGCAGGACACCTCCCACCTGAGTGGTTATTATTGACATGAAGTGTTGATAAGCAGGTAATTCGCACTTATGTTTGACACGTGCTGCTACCTTTTGTGTGTATATGTTTTCGGTTCTCTCCCTCTTTTTACTTTGCGTCCTGGTTGAGTGACCCTCCTTGTGATGATTTTATTAGAATTTTATAAAATAGCCTGCTATGATTGCATAATTGCAGGCTTCATATCTAAGATTATAGACTCTTAATTCTAAATCCTTGGTAGTTTTCGGACTCTTCAATAATCAACTCATTCGTTTTGTGCTTTCAAAGTGTAAATAAAAAAATTTTACGTGCTGTGCTATCAAAGTATAAAAGCAAAATTTAAAAACTTTCGTTTTGTGTTAACAAAGTGTTTAAAAACTAAAAAAGAATATGTCTGGAAATAAGAGCAACTGTGCCAACTCTTTCGAGGGCATCAAATATGTTGCCCGGAGTACCTCGGCCCAAGGACAGAGTCGTCCCAACTATTTTACTCTTTTAACCTATATGGTTAGTGATAATGGATTGAATCCCACCACCATCAACACCGACTCCATGATCAATCCCATCACCAACACCAACTACAATATCACCCCCACCACCTCCACCGACTTCTTCATCACCCCCACCACCTTCAGCAACATCATCAACTCGTCAAGACCGTATTCATCGACTCGGACCAAACTCTGTACCGCAAGCAATGAGCAAATACCATCATCAAAGTGGAGCGCCCATCTTCGATCAAATACGCATAAGATGATAGGGTTTACACCTGTGAATACCGAGGTTAAAATGATTTCGAGTGGGTTTAAAAACCGAATTAGTACATTTTCTTATAAGAATAATAATAATAATAAGAATAAATACATTGTGGAACCAGAAGAGTTTCTGAGTGAGGCGGCTCAAGAAATCCTCCCACTTATAAAGAATGTACTAATTACGCACAACGCATGTAAAATGAATTTTGAACTTTTTGAAGAGTACATTAAATTAAAAGATGATGAAATGCTGATGACAATAAAATCACATCAATCAAATATATGTGTCATTACAGCATCAGCTGATCTAGAAGAGATCATCAAAACTCATGCAGCATTAATTTGCGGAAAAATGGATGAATTCCAGGAGAAGGACAGCAGCTGGATAATGACTCAAATATTGAGGCTGAGATAAACATAAATAAATATACTCCGCTCAAAGTTTCAAGTTATATTGAAAAACCCAAAGGGCTGAGAAATAAAAAGCCATTACAAAAGTGAAAAATAATGATAGATTTTGTTTTAAATGGGCATTAATCTCAGCCCTCACAGCACTGAACAATGAACCAGCACGATGCTCTCATATAAAGTTGATGCCATTAGGGCTCATCAATAAAAATCGATGAAACACTCACGCTCAACTTTTCAAATATGACCTTTCCTCTACCTCTGAACCAAATAAAAATTTTGAAGGTCAAAATCAATAACATTAGTATTAATGTTTTTGGTTTTGACGAGGAGAGGGCGCAGTCAACGGTCCATTACACGCGACAACGGTGGAAAAGGAAATCCACATTAGTCTGATGTTGTTGGAGGGTGAAGAGCGTGCACATTTTGTGTTAAATTAAAAATTTGTCAAGGTAATATTTTTTAATAAATATTCTTTATTAAAAACATTATTTTTCATATACATATATATGTATATATATATATTTTTCATATATGTATTGTAACGAACCTTTCTTCTTCTTTCGGCCGGGCTTAACCTCAGCCGAGCTGTGCAACAAATTTTTTATTTGTGCGAAGCGGACAATTGACCCAGGTTTTATATACGTTAGTAGACTTACTGTCCCTCGCCGGTGTTCTCGAGGTTTAACAGCCGTCCACTGAAGCCCCTGGTCGGTTTCGACGAGCGATCTTGTTCGCAACGAGTTGGCTCCAGGCACTCCGCTCACTAGCTAGGCGACTTCAAGGCTCCCACCTGTGTGACAGCTCCAAACGTACGGCCCTCCGGCTACCGCCAGGATTTCGCACGTACTCGCGTTGTCAGAGCACAGTGTTTGCCGCACTCACGTCGCTGAGCTCTTGCGGATTTCGCTCGGCACTCCGCTCACCGGCTAAGCGAGTTTAAGGCTCCCACCTGTGTGACAGCTGGAAACGTACGGCCCTCCGGCTACCGCCAGGATTTCGCACGTACTCGCGTTGTCAGAGCACAAAGTTTGCCGCACTCACGTCGCTAGGCTCTTACGAGTTTCACCGTTGCCACAATTCAAGCGTGGCAAAGATTCACTCTTCTTACCCGACTTCAGAACCTCAATGTCCCGCGTTATCCCTCGGTTGGTGGCAGCGATTCCCTCGATGTTCATCTCGATGTTCCCTCGGCGTCGAGTCCCTCGTTGTTCCCATCGTCGTCGTCGCTGGATTTTTATTCACTGTGTATTGCGCGTGCATTTTCTTCTTACACTTTTCACTTGTTGACCGACTGCGCTTTTTCTTGTTGACCGACCGCACTTTTACTTGTTGACCGACTGCGCTTTTACTTGTTGACCGACTGACCGTGTTTTGTGCTGCGACGCCCTTCTTATTGTCCTCCCTCGCAGCCTGATCCCTGATCTTTTGTAAATTTCCACTCTGTTCTGCTGGCGTCAGCCAATGTCTGTCGTTAGTGTGAGTATGGATGTCGATATTGCGCCGCAACTGCAATCAGGGCCGGATTTCGGTCTGATATGCAGTTACTGTGAGTGGCGCATATAGCATAAATGTATATTCTATATACATTTATTGCCACGGCTATATGGCTCCTCACGCTCCCCCTTCCTTCAGTAGTGGAAAATTTCCCATCTTCAGCGGCGACGATCGGTGTTTTGTCCCTTTTACTCTGGGTCTTTGAGCACCATAGTAGTCGGGATGTCCGTCTGCTGGGACCCGAGTGTTTGTCGATCTCGTTTTTTGTGCACGCCTCTGCACTAGTGCAAGCATTGCAATTGCCTGCATGGCTTTGCATATGCACTTCCACTATTGTGCGTCACTAACTAACGGCGCCTGCGCAGAGTTCCGAGCGCTCTTATCAGTGCAGGTGTTGTTATTGTTTGCGACGAACAACTTTTTCGGCTGTGGTTATTCTTGCGCTCTCGTTTGCGCGAGCATTGTTGTGGCCGAATTCCGTCACAGCGACGAGCGGACATTTTCGGCGGCCGCTGCATTTGCGCTCTCAGTGCGAGCGTTGTTGTTGTTCGCGCTGTACCAAAACGTTATCTCGAGCCGCTGCACGTGCGCTCTCACCAGTTCGAGCGTGGTTGTCGTTCGCACTTTACCAACGATCACGTGATCATCTCGGTGGCGTGATTTTTGGTAAATTCTCACTGCAATTGGAGTGGCATGTTCTTCTCTGAACATTTATATTATTTATAGATATATATATATTTAGGTGCATACGACCTTTGTATACCCCTTTTTTTATTCTTACCATTTCCTGTTGGGCGTTTATTTTGTTATGTATATATATATATATTTTTTTATTATTATTATTTTTTTTATTCAGGTGTATAAGTGTGAGTCCAATTTTTGGAGTCACGCTTATCTTCCCCCTCTTAATTTAGGGGATATGGGGACTCACCCGGCTCCAGCCAGTGTGGCTTTAAGTCGCTCACGTGCGCCGTTTTAACCGCCTGTCTGCTGCGCTCTTCAGTTTGCAGATCACCGGTACTTTCACCCACACCCTATCTCCAATCTTGGGGCTCTATGGCCTGCGGCGAAGGTTGTAGTGCCTTGCCTGGTCCTGACAGGCCTTCTTCAAGCTTCGCCGAACGATTTCGAAAATATCTTTTAACTTATTTTCTTTTTCTTCCGGCGATTGGATTACCTGACCCGTACCAATCGCCACTTCGTCGAACAGCGCTCTCGGCAGCCTCGGCTCTCGACCCTGTGTGACGAAGGCAGCGCTATATCCGGTCGTGCTCGAGACACTGGTGTTGACTGCTAGTGTCAGCTCTGGTAGCGGCTCATCCCAGCGTCTTTGATTGTCTTTGGCGAATTGCGCAATCATTGTCTTTACCGTCCGGTTGGCTCGCTCCGTTGGGTTTTCTTGGGGATGTGCGGCGCGGTGAATTGGTGTTTCCCTCCCATCTCGCCCAGGAAGTTTTTAAACGCCTTGCTGGTGAACTGTGTGCCGTTGTCCGTTATCAACACCTTTGGCACTCCGAACCGTGCCAGAATCCTCTCCGGAAGGCCTTTTGCAGTGCTGCTGTTGTAGCGCTTCTAAGTGGCACCATTTCGGTCCACTTTGAGAAGCGGTCTATGAACACCAGCAGCATCGTGTTTCCATGGCTGGACCTCGGCAATGGTCCCACGAAGTCCGCACATACCGTGCTCCATGGCTCTTCGGGAATTTGGGTGAGCATGTGTCAGGCCGCGGCCAATTGATTTGGCTTATATTGTTGGCATGTTTCGCATATTTGAACGTACGCTCTAACATCCCTATATAAGCCAGGCCAATAGTAGCGCGCTGCTACTCGGGCTATTGTCTTCCTGCTCCCCGTATGGCCTGCGGTGGCGGTGTTGTGGTTCTCGTTCAGCGCCTGTGTCCGCTTGCCGGTTGGCACACACAGTTTCCAGCTTGTGACATCCTCCGTTCCAGCTCTGTGGGGGATGTGCCTGTATAAATTTCCAGATTCCTCCATATAATCTGGAAACTTTCTTGGATTCTTGTCTATGGTGGCTCGCATCTTTTGGATCCAGGGGCAGTCTTTATTTGCTTGGTCCATCGCGTCTTCCACCGTTGAGATTCTGCGTCATGTATCCTTCAGGGGCTGTCGAGATAGGGCATCTGCATCAATATTCAGGTTTCCCTTCCTGTATTTGATATCGAAATCAAATTGTTGCAGCTCCAGTGTCCATCTCGCAATCCTGCCTGAGGGGCTTTCGATGGAGTTCAGCCACTTCAGTGCCATATGATCCGTGATGACGGTGAAGTGGTATCCCTCCAAGTAAGGTCGCATCTTTCTTATGCCCCAGATTATTGCAAGGCACTCCTTCTCGGTCGCAGAGTAGTTGCGCTCCGCACCATTTAAGGATCTGCTTGCATACGATATGACCCGTTCACCCTCCACTGAGTTTTGGGTCAATATCGCCCCCAAGCCATAATTGCTAGCATCCGTTTGCAAATCTGGGCATGCCAACACCGGTGATTGTGTCAGCTTTGCTTTCACCTTTTCGAAAGCTTCCTGCCGCTCTTTGGTCCATTCCCATTTGGTTCCCTTCTTGAGGAGCGCGTTTAGTGGGTGCACTGTTGTGGGGAAATCTGGTACGAAACGCCCATACCAGGATGCCACTCCCAAGTATTGCCGCAGTTCCTTGACATTTCCCGGTGGCTTCAGCTCGGCGATGGCAGCTGCCTTCTCTGGGTCAGTGTGGATTCCATCTTCCGTGACCTGAAGGTCCGAGGTATTTTAACTCTCGTCCGAAGAAGTCGCACTTCTCCACGTTGATCCCTCAGATTTGTGCCCTCAGCCGTCGGAAAACTTCTCTCACATTGTCCAGAGCTCCTCGCGTGTTTTCCCGATTACAATGATGTCGTCCAAGTATGCGAATGCATGTGGCTTCAACTCGGGTCCAATCACGGGGTCGAGGGCTCTCTGGAACGTAGCTGGTGCCGAGTGGAGTCCGAATGGCATCACTTTCCATTGGAACAGTCCTTTCCCTGGGACCGTGACTTTCCTTCTCCATCGGGATCCGCCAGTAGCCATCCTTGAGGTCAAGCTCGTGATGAACCGCGCATCTCTTAGCTGGTCTAGGATGTGGTGCACTCTTGGGAGGAGGTATGCGTCTTCACGGACTTGGCGTTCAATTGCCTAAAGTCTACGCAGAGGCGCCATTTCCCGTTTTCTTTCTCACCATCACTATGGGTGCGCTGTGCGGAGCTCTTCGATGTCTCGATGCATCCCTTGGCCAGTAGTTCATCAACTTGTTTGTTGATCTCGGCCTGCATTTTCGGATTTTTACGGAAGTATCGCTGCTTTCATCAAAAGCGGCTATTTCCCGCCGCAAAAATGCATCGATCTCTGCGTCCGGATTTGCTGGTGGTATGACTGTCTTTGCCACGGACAGTCTCTGCTCCCGATGTTGCTGCATTTGTTTTCCAGGTATTTTAATCGTTAATCCGACGCACTAGTAGGGCGATGTCCATATTGCTCCGAGCCAGACATTTACCTCGACTTGATCCCGGATTCCGCTGTTTCGGCCATCTGCCATGCGGACTCGCTATTCGGTTGCGCACCGTCGGCTCACGTCGAACAGTCCACGAGCTAGCTTCTCGCTAACGAAACTACTCGTAGCCCCTGTATCGATCGTAGCCTTCTACTGACAGTTGCCGATGTCTACGACCGCTGTCAGTTGCGCTCCCTCGTCCTGCAGGCTACCGATTAGCGTCTCGGGGCTGCATTGTTTGGCTCCCGCTCGCCCCTCGGTGGCGGACGCCGGTGTCCGTTTCCCGACGGACAACACTGCTGTACGGACTCCAATGCGCCCGCACTTCCAACAATAATCCAGCATGGGGTTTGTGGAATCTACTGCTACGTGTCCCTCTTGGCCGCAAAATCTGCAGGCCGTCGCTGGATTGTGTTTGGACGTTGTCCCGCCTCGTCCTCGGGGCTGGCCTGGGTGTTGTGTCGGGTTGTGTTTCTCCACTATCCTCCATTGCCATGAATCGTTGCCGGTTTTGTCGTGTTGCTGGTTCGGTCTGGTGGAAGTGACGCATATGCGGTGGCTCCATACGTCTCTGTTGAGACTCTACTTACCTCCTCATGTGTCTCTGCTGTGGAGGGTCGTAACTCGGCTGCTCCATGCGGTTCTGTTGCGGGGAGTCGTATCTCGGCTGCTCCATGCGGTTCTGTTGCGGGGAGTCGTATCTCGGCTGCTCCAAGCGGCTCTGCTGCCTCAGCCTTTCTCTGTCTGCTACGAGCTCTTCAAACGCAGCTGCCAAATGCATCAATTCCCCCAGAGTTTGGAATTGACCGGGTCTGCCATACGCTCGCAGTTCTGGAAGGCTGTTGCAATATATTTTGTGGAGCTGCTTTTCCGCTGAGTACTGCAGTGGTCGCATTAACGTCTGCATTTCCACAATGTAGTGCTTGAATGGCTTGGTCATCGCCTGGCGTCTGCGGGTGACTTCGTCTCTTAAGTTTTCAAAGTAATCGCTTGACAGGAAATACTCTTGAAAACTTTGGACGAAAGTTACCCACCTCCAAATTGCCGACGCATGGCGTCCAGATTCCCACTCAGCTCCACCTCGAATTCCGCTCCGTATTTTAGCACTTCCTCCTTCTTGAGGTTATACACCCACGCACGCACCATTTTGTTGCTACGAGTATTTCAATTAATGTAGCGTATTTTGAATATACGTCCATGCATGATAAAAATTATTTATTATTGACCATATAAAAATCTATAACGTATGTTGCTCTAGTGTTGAAGACCTCAGGTATATTTCATAATTAAATTTTGTATCCCTGTGTTCCACTTTTGATATATTACAGATTACGCATTCGTTAATTATGTTTTGTATTAGTTTTTGGTAATCTGGGAAATAACATTTTTCTTTAAACATCACATTACTATGGTTTTTTCTATTCTTGGATGTAGAAGTTTCGTATGGTCATTTAATATGATTTGTTTCAATCTGAATAGGTTTGAATATCTTTCAATTTTTTTGTGGTTCGCATGGTTTTTATTGGACAATCTCTTTGTAATATTTCCAAATAAGCTTTTTGGAAATTTTCGTAGTCGCCTTCATGTGGTAAGTATATAACAGTGTTTTTTGCACACAGATATCCTTTTATGATTATTATAATAATTGAATGGCCTTTTGTGATTTGAATGCAATTTTCGTTATCTTCGTTTGTGTATTGTTGCTGCTCTGATATCTTGAGCATTTCTCATGAAATTTTCTTCTATACATTGTAAAGATTGGTTTGAAGCAAAACGAGCATTATTAAAAATATTCAACGAAATGGGAAAACCATTAGAAATAAAAGCAGACAAAGACTCAGCATTCATGTGTGCAGCATTAAAAATTTGGTTAGATTCAGAAAATGTTAAAATTCAAATCACAACAAGCAAGAACGAAATATCAGACGTAGAGCGGTTTCATAAAACAATCAACGAAAAATTAAGAATAATTAATTCGGACACATAATAAGTTAACCAAATTCTAAATAATACTTTACACTTATAATCATAAAACAATACATACATACTACTGGTAGAACACCAGCAGATATCTTTATTTATGCCGGATCACCAGCATATAATACCCAAGCGAATCAAATTAAAAAGATCAATAAATTAAACGAAACAAGAAAAACTTACGAAGTAGATACAAACTATAGAAAAATGCCAATTATCACATCAAAAACAACAAATCCATTCAGAAAAACAGGCATAATAAAACAGTTAGATAACAAACACTTTGAAGAAACGAATACAGGTAGGAAAATAATACATTACAAAACTAAGTTCAAAAAGAAAAAGAAAATAAATATAAACAAATATAACAATAATTTCAGGTCAACTACGGAAGATCCATCTACCAATCCACCCGA
>JAWNNC010000372.1:0-33199 GCA_035043275.1 Drosophila tanythrix | reverse complement strand
CTTATTTTCACTTTTAGCTTCACTTAGCGAGTCTCACTTTAATTTTGGCAGCGTTTTTTGATTTTCGATCAATCTCTTTGATTGACCGAGAGCTTCAAGCGCCGGTGTGCTGCGACGCCCTTTAGCCTGCGTCGTGCCTTTGTCGTACTGTACCAAAGATCATGCTCGTCTCGGTGGCGTGATCTTTGCAATTTTCCACTACCTTTCGCTGGCGCCAGCCCATGTTCGCCGTTCGCCCTTTTTATAGGCCTGCGTCGCAGCCTTTTGTCGCGACTGTACCAAAGATCACGTGCTCGTCTCGGTGGCGTGATCTTTGGTAATTTTCCACTACCTTTTCGCTGGCGCCAGCCCATGTCTGCCGTTAGTGCGAGTATGGATGGCGATATTGCACTCGCCAAACTCCTCACACTATAACGTCAAATGTCCTAACGGACATGTGTGTCAGACACGCTTATATGGCTGACAACCTGCGCAGGAAAGAGAGAGGGCGAAAGAGAGCGAATTCGCCGCAACTGCACTCAGGGTCGGAATTCGATCTGATGTGCAGTTACTGTGAGGGGCGCATATAGCATAAATGTATATTTACATACATTTAATTGCCAATGCTATATGGCTCCTCACAAAATATAATTCGGCTTAGTTGAAGTGAGTGTCATAAAACTTCCACCCTCATGTATCGATTTCTTATTTAAAGGTGTAGACATTGCACTTGAATGCTAATTTTTTGAGAAAATTTTTTGTATTATTTGACTGTACTTTCTAGAACGATTTCACTTAAGTGAACCATTAGACAGATGATTTCTTCTATGGGCATTGGTCTTTGATAAGATTTTCTGATATATATCCAAATCCATATCATTATAACCTTTAGGATCTTTCAAGTAAATTAATGAATATAAACCAACAGTAAGATTCAATTTTTCACCAGTTTCCGGTTCAATTTTCTTGTTGAAAACAGATATTTTAGAACTGCCCAATACAATTTGCCCACTTTTTTTAGTATGCTGTATCAAGCTTTTTCTAACGTTCTAATTCATTTATAGTAAGATTAACAATCTCATCAGTTATTTCATTCGTTTGACTCTGGTCTTCATTACTAATTGTATCAGCGTTATTATAACTCTCTTCGCTTGGTGCAAACGAAAAATCCTGTGTTCGAAGCTCAGATATTCCTCTATCTATTGCATCATAATAATCACTATAGCTGCCAGCCATTTTAATTTCATTCTTAGTATTTGCTTGTCTTTCCTCTTCTTCTTTTTTTACTTTCATAAACTGATTTGCTATTTCATTCCCCCTAACGATTTTCTGAAGAGGTTTTGTTAATGGCTTAAACATTTCCTCAAGTTGATATTCATTTGCGGATCTACCCAATTTAATGCTTTGAGATTTTCTTTTTAGTGCGCTTCTTGTTTTTGTCAATTCTTTCAGTATATGCTCATCCATTTTTAGCTATTAAAATATCAGATATAAGCCGTTCAACACCTTTGCAAGCGGCTTCTGGTTTTCGATCGGTTTTACTATTTTTCATGTAGTTTTTTACTGTTTATCATGTGATTTTTTACTGTTTTTCATGTGGTTTAACATGGTTTAATACGGTTTTTAGGTTGATTCCGATGTAAACAATACAATCACTCTAATCAAACTAAATATAGTATAACTATATATAGCTGTTATATACTAAATTAAATATTATCTGGTTTTCCGGCATTTTTATTTATTCTAAAAGATGGATACAAGTTAAATTAAATCAACGTCTTTTTGTTGCATTAATAGAAATCTGAAACATAAATGTCCACAGTTGAAAGAACCAAATCGTTGTACTTGGTTATAATTGTATTTTATATTCTCTCCTAAATATCTAATAAGCTCTAGAGGTGGTGCTAAATTTCCAAAACTATCAAAATATCTGATTTGCTTAGCTGCTTTATAGTAAGCTACCCAATGTGTTCCAGCTCCACTTGAAAGATCTAAGTTAACAATACCACATTCCATTCTCCGCACTCGTTTCGGTAATGAGTCTCTCATAAAAACACCTCTGAAAAAGGGGAATTGTTTGTGGGCAAAATTCATAATGTCAATGTTCGACAGCGGTTTGTTAGGTAGCTCATTTATAAGTCTTTTTGAATGATTTGTTGATATGCCATAACCCTTTTGATATGGTTTTAGATAGAGTCCATTGCCTAAAGCAATGGCTTTCATTTTTCTGTTATGTCGTTTATTCTCTTCTAATTCTTTCTGTGCATTTTTCGCGCTATTAATACTCTTAGCAATAGATGCACCACCAGAGGCAAGTCCACCTAATGCTCCGAGTGCTGTTATAATAGGTATAAGTGGCAAGAAGCCACCAACTTTAGGTACACTAATAACTCTAGGAATTATAACTTCATTTTTCTTTCGTCCAAAAGTGTTGCTTATTGCTTTTTTTGCGATTTTTCTCGCAGATTGAATATCATATGGCTTCTCCTTCTTCAATACTCTGGTAGCCACTCTTACTGCATGCATAAATTTTTTCTTTTTCTCACATGGTTTATTATTTCCTTTTTGTTTGAGACCCATACCAAATTTTTTCTTGGCTTTAATTATATTGCTTACAAAATAAGCAGCTGCTCTTTCTCCACGAGTACTATCAGAGGCCTTTACGCGCTCCCACGCTTTCTCAGCCAAAATTAAATCAGCCATATGACGATTTCCCAAATCTTTATCTTTATATGCTATATCGTGTTCCCTACAAACAGCATCTAAGGAATTTATTCCCTTCGCCTCTTTCCAAACGATTTTCTAGCTTTGTTCCTGGACCGCAAAACTGATAACCTGGTATATGTAGCTCATTTGTGAGTCAGTTGATTATTTTATTAATAAGAGCTCTACTCGATAGAGCTTTGTTCTGCTACTAGTTGTTTTATAAAAAGCGCATTGCCATTTTATTAGTTGTTTATTCTTCAAAGTGTTATAAGAGAGTAACAAAACTGTTGAGAAACTATATCAGATATGAGATTAATAAAACAAAAAACGAACATAGAAGTGAGGAATATTGATTTTAAAAACGGGGAAAACCAACAAGTTAGACAAAGCAGATTATTACCCAATTCAAAAAAACGAATGTAATGATCAGTTTGATTGAAAGCCCGAATGGACTAAAGTTTGAAAATATTTATTTATATTCAACCGAAATATAAATATTTGAAAACAATCGTGAGCCCAATAAAAGGGATGGGATATTTTACATTCTCAGAAAATGAAAGTGTTCTAGCACCAATGTAAAGCTAAAAAGAACTCTCTAATGATTTTTGATGATGTAGCAATGAAAAACAAAATAATATTCGTGCATACTTCTGCATTGGACGACATAATAATATTTATGCGTTTTATTTATGTCAAACGTATACACGCATCCCTAAACATCTTATTCGTAATAATGCAAACCTAATAATAATGAGAGTATAATGAAAAAGAATATCATAGCTACTCTCCCTATCTGCAATCATTTAAGAGTAATGATGAAGTTAGAATCACAATCCAAAATCAGGACTTATATGTAGTCCCGAGCGAGAGTTTTATTAATATTGAGGATCGATTTCTTTGGCTAACAACACGCCTACTGAAGGTGGTAAACTAAAAAACAATTGATAGCTATCTTTTTGATGAGGTTCGATATGAGTTGAATGGAATTGAAATTGATCGAACTAGGTTTGTTGGTACTTCAACCACCTTAAAAAACTATATTTCCTTGAATAAGCCTGAAAGTCGCATGCTTAAGAATTCTGGTTGGTTTAATGGAAACGAAAAACAAGTGGCAAATGATGGATATTTGAATTTCTCTATTCCTCTTAAAACCACTCCTTGGACTATAACAAAGTCTTACCAAATTGTAAACATGAACCAATTCTACTTATAACTAAAAATATGGATGATGTACATCATAGTAAAATTGAAAGTAATGAGAATAAATTAAATATATCTAAAATTACATGGAAAGTACCACATATTACTATCAGTGATGAGGGAGAAATTACTGATGTCAAACATAACAAAAAATGGAGGCTCACTATCACCAGCATTCCGCAGTTGGGAAATGGTACTCATCATGTATGGAATGTAAAGCTTGCAGCCAATAGAGAACGCCCTCGTTTTGCTTTAATAGCCTTTAAACTAGATAATAAATTGATTCAAAATCATTTGCGAATGATGATATGAATATAAATTTTAATTGTGATCGATTTGCAAGTTTGTACGATATGTATACAAATTTTCCAGCAAGTTACTATGTGAAGCAGTCAGAACCGTTGTTAACACCTAAGGAATTCAAAGAAAAAGCAGCAATTGTTGTTAAAGTTCTAACACATCAGAATGAGAGTGTTAAAACTGGCCCGATCGACATCAGAGTTTCCATCGAGTTGAATAGTGCCAGTGTGAGAAACACGTATATTGTCTACTTATGCATGATCGGTTAGTTGATTATTCACCATTAACGGGATTAGTTGAACGCATTGTTTAAATAAATTTGATGGAGAATCAAGTAGTTGTTGACATTCAAGGATTTTATGGAAATAACAACTATTTTATATTAAACGAAATTGCCCAAGTTTTAAAGAATGGATATTACCAAGACGTTCATTATCTTATAAAAACACCATATGATTTTCTCAGATTAACTAAGAAGGCCCGTAAAACGGCAATATGGTTAACTAGAAATCAACACAATCTCTGTTGGAATGATGGAAACGAAAGCTTTTAAAAGTAAGAAATTATCTTCGTTGAGCTTGTTAATAATATGAGAGTAATCACGAAGGGGGATATAAAGAAAAAGATTCTTGAAAAGTATTTAAGGACGTGTGTAATGAACATTGAAGAATTTGGATGTCCACGATTAGATGAGCTAAAATTTAATGTTTTCTCCGACTGGGGGTCACATTCAAATAAAGGTGTATGTGCCTTAAGAAACGATCGAGTTGTATTAGATTTTTATTATAAACTTTAATATAAGTGTATTGTAGATCCATTGGGTAAAATGAATAAAGAAAAAATTCCAAATTTATAATTTAATATGTTTATTATTATTTAGAAACATAATGGTGTGATACAACAGGAGTTGATAAATGTTCTTGTCACTACTTTGTATATATATATAAAAGAAACTGGATAAAAAGAGGGAGAGAACCGAAAACATATACACACAAAAGGTAGCAGCACGTGTCAAACATAAGTGCGAAGTACCTTCTCATCAACACTTCATGTCAATAATACCCAATGAAGAGAAGCAATAATAATTTTCCACTGATCAATGAACCCACCCTTAAAAAAAAATCAAAACAAAACAAGTTCCTGCACACCTGTGTGCTATCTGTCAACCGATCTACCACACCATTCTAGCATACAGGTTAAAGGTCACACGCCTTGCTCACAATCTCCTCCTTAATAAAACTCAATCACGTACGCACGCGTAAGTGCGGGAGTGATGCAACCCACAATAAAAAGGGTCATCCATAAATGATGACCCTTCGATCAAAAATGTTAAATGTGTGACCCCAACCCACACTGTTTAGGTTCATTTTAAATTAATAAATAATTAAATCATATGCTGTTTGTGCAAACGCTGCAGATATTGCTTATGAGGTCATTTTTAGCACTCTGATAGCTGAGTGCATTTTTACGTACGCTGCAGATATCAAACTAGGTCACTGCACGCGGAAATATATTGCGATTGCGGCACTCTATGGAAAGTGCCGCATAAGGTTTTTATGTTTGTACTTAGACTTAAAAACTGCTGCATAATGTATTTTTATGTTTAAGAATGATGTATAAATAAAGGCCTGCTCGTCAGAGCAGTCAGTTCGAATCTAATCATCAACTCCGCGAGTTTGACTTCATCCTACACTTCTACCATCGCACTTACTGTGCGCAACGAAGGACCTCACTCTCCGTAGTCCACCTAGTTACAAGTACTAGTTGCGACGCCTTTGAGCAGTCAGTTTATGTGCTGACTGCCTCCCTTAAAAACACACAATCCATTCAGTAGTCAGTTTACGTGC
Organism: Drosophila tanythrix; assembly: GCA_035043275.1. Classification (NCBI taxonomy): domain Eukaryota; kingdom Metazoa; phylum Arthropoda; class Insecta; order Diptera; family Drosophilidae; genus Drosophila; species Drosophila tanythrix. Next base: position 27,167 of record JAWNNC010000372.1, on the reverse strand, counting down.
TGACTGCTAGACACACAAACTTTTTGGTGACCCCGACGTGATTGTTATTCTAAAGTTGTCAACTAGGCGACAAAAGGACAACATCTAATCTCAGTCAAAAATTAAAAGTGAATGCCGAAGGACACACAGGACATTGGAGTCCTGAAATCGGGTGAGAAGTGTAATCCTTGCCACGCTTTAGCGGAGCGACAGGCAAATCCGTGCCTAGGTGAGAATAAGTGCGTGAAAAACCTGTGATTAGACAACGCGTGTACGAGCGAATCCTGGTGAATAACCAGAGTGCCGTACTGTGTCGCTGTCGGGCAGGCAGAACCACTAATATCCCTAGATGTGCGCGAGGCGTCTGGAGCAAAACTCTTGCGAACAGGTGCACGCTTCAAAGCTGAACAAGGGCTTCAGTGGACCGTCGTCAGCCCTCGGTACACACATACATCTCTCGACTGAGTTTTAGCCCGGCAGAGCAAAACGGTCCGTTACAACTGGACAACTCCAAATATACACAAAAATTCTCGGCGACTTTGAGTAGTTCCACCATCGCACTTACTGTGCGCAGCGAAAGACCTCACTCTCCGTAGTCAAACAAATCCACATCTGAAGTTGTCAACTAGGCGACATATCAGGATAAAAGTGTGCTCTCGTTTCGATAAACGACCATAGCACTAATAACAAAGTCCATCAAGCGACAAGAATAAGAAACAGATATACCTATACATATCTGTAAAAGTCCAACAAGCGACAAATTTCTATAAAAATGGCATCAGAAAAGGTAACCATTGATGAGTTACTTGATGTCCAGCAAGATATCGGCAAGGAAATTGTACGGCTGATATCTAATTATAAAAAGGATTCCGCTGAGAGAAAATCTCAGACTGGATATCACAGACTGAAATCAAACACTCTCAAAAAGAAATGGAGTTCTGTTCAAGAAAATGACGAAGTCATTAGAAATTCTGGCGACGTACCAGAAAATCATCAATACTTCACTTACTATGAGGACATAAGAACAACTGTTCTGAAGTGCCTAGAAGTAATGAAAAACGAAGCTGAAACCATACATCAAGCCACAAGCAAGAGGTGCACCAATGACATAAACTTGCCTCGTGTAACCATTCCCAAATTTGATGGGGATATATTAAAATGCAAACAATTTCTCGATATGTTTATGTCCATGGTACACAATACCAACATGCCAACAATTCAAAAAATGTGGTATCTCAAAACCAGCGTGATCGGTGAGGCAGAAAGATTGATACGCCAAATCGAATTAAAAGAGGATAACTACCTTCACGCATGGAACATCTTGGTTGACGCATACGACAATCCAAGATACATAACATCAACGGTATTGAACCGATTGTTGATGCAACAAGCCACTAGCGATAATATAAAATCGTTTAAAGAACTATACATAGTCAGCTTGGAGTCCATTGCATCTCTCAAGGGACTCGGATTAGACATTTCCACATGGGACCCAATTTTAATAGCGATCTTACAAAATAAGCTGGACAGCACAAATAAAACGCTGTACGAGCAATCAATAACCAACTCGAAGCAAATACAGAAACTGGACACCATGCTTCAGTTTCTTCCGAGCAAAGAAGTTCGTGTTTTAGCTAACTTGCATGGCATCCTCCTCAACTACAAAGAAGGAGTGTTCTACTGCAAGAAGTCTACTCATTTCATATTTCGGTGCGACGACTTCCGAGCAAGGACAGCTGCTGAGAGATTAAATTGGATTCAACGTCAAAAACTATGCGTCAACTGCCTTAAGGGAGATCATATGGCAAAGATTTGCCCAAGTCGTTTTAAATGCTTCAAGTGCCAAAAAAGACACAATACGCTGCTGCATTTGGAAATCTCCTCAATGGAGCCACACAATCCAATTGTGGCATCAGCAAGTAGCAAGAATATGAATCTACTCGCAACGGCAAAGGTAATAGTCCAAGGAAATAATGGACAACAGGCAACGTTCAAGGCTTTGCTGGATTCTGGATCACAGATCAACGTGATATCAGAACGACTCGCATCTTTGTTATCATTAAACCGACACGGCTCCACATTACGAATTGAAGGCATCGGTGGACAACAAAAGACAAGCAGAGCTCGTGCAAATTTGTTGGTAAAGTCGTTACACAACGACTTTACAATGCAGATTGAAGCAGTCATTCTACCGCACATTATTACGGATCAGCCAACCCAAAGCATAAATGAAAAAGATTGGAACATGCCAGCAAACCTACCGTTGGCAGATCCCCAGTTCAATACACCAGGCAAAATCGACATGCTTATCGGTGCGGAACATTATTATGCACTATTGCTCCCGCAACAACACAAAATACCCTCTGGTCCAATCATGCAAGAGACCAAGTTGGGATGGGTTGTGGCGGGAAAAATCAAAACTTCAAGGATGTCAGCAGCCATTTGTGCAGTAGCAGCGGGAGAGGAAACAAATACCATATTGGAGCGATTCTGGACCATTGACAATTTGGAAACCACAGAAAGGCATCGTACACCAATTGAAAAGGAGTGCGAGAGCCATTTTGTGGAGAACTTGCAGACTGCAGCAGATGGGAGATTCATAGTTAAATTGCCGTTTGCTGAACATTCTTCAGCCCTGGGGCCTCATTTCCCCGCAGTAGAAAGAAGGACAGATTCAAAAACCTTGAAATCGTATGTGGACTTCATGACTGAATACGAACAATTGGGTCATATGAAAGCTGTCCCTCGAAAGCTCCTTCCAAAATCTCACCATTTCATCCCTCATCACTGTGTGCTGAAACCTGACAGCAGCACCACAAAGCTAAGAGTTGTCTTCGATGCATCATGTAAGACATCGACAGGAAAATCTTTAAATGACATATTGCAAGTTGGACCCACGGTGCAAAGTGATCTCATGTCAATTCTATTGAGATTCAAAACGCACAAGTATGTATTTATGGCAGATATTGAAAAGATGTATCGCCAAATATGGATAAACCCGGAACACCAATTTAATCAGATGATTAAAAACGGTTACATATGGAACAGCATCAGCTCCGTTTTTGGCAACTAAGTGTCTAAATCACTTAGCTTCACTCCACACAAGCAGTTCGCCATTAGGATCCTCTGCCCTAAGGGATGACTTCTACGTAGATGATTGTCTCACAGGAGCAGATTCAATACAAGAAGTGATCCAAATTCGACAGGAGTTGGTAAAAATACTACTCCCCAAGGGATTCAACTTACGAAAATGGTGCTCAAACAATGAGCAAATTCTTCAAGGAATACCCAAGGATGACATCATAAGCAATATTAAGCTGGACGAAACACTGGAACATTACAGTGTCAAGACATTGGGCCTTATTTGGATGCCACAAAAGGATCAATTTTGCGGCCGCACACAAAGCAGCACAGCAAAAAGAATCACAAAACGTGTAGTGTGCTCGGAGCTGGCACAGATTTTCGATCCTCTAGGCCTGTTCGCTCCTGTCGTGGTAAAGGCAAAAATTTTATGCAACGACTCTGGGAGTCAAAACTCGACTGGGATGACGAATTACCCATAAATCTTCAGAACGAGTGGAAGGATTATAGAGAGGACTTGCAAGGCCTCAATTCAATGCAAATTCCAAGGCACATATACGATGGAAAAACTCCAGTTACGAAGGAATTGCACACATTTGTGGATGCTTCAGAACAGGCATATGGCGCAGCAATATATGTACGCGCAACGTACAAAAACAAGCAAATATCTGTGCGTTTACTATGCTCAAAGTCTCGAGTGGCTCCAACAGCAAAACAGTCACTACCTCGCCTGGAACTATGTGCTGCATTATTAGGTGCTGAGTTCGCGGACAGAGATTCGACGCGATTTCAACCTTGATTCCACCACAGTGCCAGGATACTTTTGGTCGGATTCTACCGTTGTTCTCGCATGGATCAATACACCGTCTTCCACATATCATACGTTTGTGGCCAACCGAATAGCGAAAATTCAGGCAGTGACAAGTCAGAATAGTTGGCGGCACGTATCATCTGCCAACAACGCAGCAGATGTGCTCTCAAGAGGAATATCTGCACAAAGGTTACACGAGCACAGGCTATGGCTCTATGGACCACTCTTTCTCCATGGCTCTTCTCGAGACAAATGGACAGACCTTCCCATCATCTCCCCGAGCAACCCGGAAAGGAAAACTAAGCTTAGCTGCAACCCAATCAGCAATAGGCGAAGAGTTGTATACCTGCCGACACAGCAACTCATTCTTCAAGTTACAACGCATTGTGGCTTACATGTTGCGATTCTGCTACAAGCGTTATATATCAGCAACGACCACGCTGTGTAAAATGGAACTGGACCGCGCTCGCAATATAATTCTACGAACAATACAGCAAACTGAATTCATAGCTGAACTGAAAGATTTGAAGCGCCACAACACAGTGGACAAAAGAGTCCCATCTCATCACTCTCACCAATACAAGGTTTGGATGGACTCATGCGAGTTGGAGGTAGATTGGAGCAAGCCCACTCCCGTACAATGCAAGGCACCAGATTTTGCTGCCTTACAACGATCCAATAGTAAAGATGATATTGCGAGAGCTGCATGAAGACAACATGCACTGCAGTGCTCAAGTCTTACGAGCAACTGCTAGACAACAATATTGGATCCTGAACGACAAAACTATGTCGAGAAACATCATTCACAACTGTGTGACGTGCAACAAGGCAAAGGCCCAAGTTAATGAATCAAATTATGGGCAATCTGCCACCCGATCGAGTGACACCAACACGCCCATTTCTCACTGCAGGCGTAGATTACTGCGGACCAATTTGGATTCATCATAAAGTTCGCGGAAAAAGACCAGATAAGGCATACATAGCGGTATTCTGTTGCTTCTCTACAAAGGCAGTCCACCTCGAGCTGGTCAGCGATCTGACTACAAATGCCTTTTTAGGAGCCCTGCGGCGCTTTCTCAGTCGCCGCGGAAAATGTCAAACGATTCATTGTGACAATGCCACCAACTTTGTTGGAGCAAACAACCAACTAAAGGAATTAGGAGGTTCAATATTTGGCGAAAAGGCTCAGGCAGAGATCATCAATCACTGCAACAAAAACCAAGTTGCTTTCAAATTCATACCGCCACGAGCGCCATCATTTGGAGGCCTATGGGAAGCTGCGGTAAAGTCTGCAAAACGACTACTGGTTACTACGACAAATACCGCATCCCTAACATTTGAAGAACTAAACACGGTGATCATCGAAATTAAAGCGATCTTAAACTCTCGCCCAATTACACCAATATCAAATGACCTTACGGACAACACAGCCCTCACCCCAGCACATTTTTTGATTGGTGAAACGCTGACTGCTCCCCGATGTCAACACAGACCGCAACGAAAAATCCTTACTAAAACGGTGGGAACTAGTATCCAGACTCAAGCAAGGATTTTGGAAGCAATGGTCACAGGAGTATTTACAAGAATTGCTAGCCAGACATAAGTGGAAGGCCGTCAACTCCAATATCAAGGAAGGCATGCTTGTTCTAGTCCAGGAAGACAACATACCTGTGATGAGTTGGCCAATGGGACGCATTGTACGCACATACCCAGGCCAGGATAATCACATTCGAGTGGTTGACGTCAAAACTGCTCAGGCGTCTACAAACGGCCCATAACCAGGCTTGCGCCCTTATTTCCAGAAGACATGGCCAAAAAACGACCTATCAAGGAAACCGAGAATACAGACAAAATGATGCGCCACCCGTTCAACGAAAACGGCTAATGTCGCCAACCATAACGTCGACTTTATTAATCCTGCTCTTTATGCTACCCTTGGTATTGACAAATTCAGTATCTGTGACACGGTTCGACACAAGGCTTGGAATCTACTATGAGAAAATTGGAACAACAAAGAGAGCAGTATCCGACTGGACCATTGTAATATACTATGAATTGGAACCATACTGGCGAGATATGAAAACATTCAATGCAGGCATAGACGAATTCAATCACACATGCCCAGAATTAAATACAGATCATATATGTCCATATGACTCCATACATCAGCACTTTCGTCACGTGTATCATGAATTACAAATGACAAACTCTCTTATGCAGCGAACACGAAACCGCCGGTCCCCATTCGATGTAGTGGGTAACATGGCAAACAGTCTATTCGGAGTATTAGACTCAAACTACGCTGATAAAATGAGTAAGGTGATAGAGAAGGTAAAAACAAACGAAGAATTTTTACTGACATTACTGAAGAATCAAACTTCAATACTAATTCGACCATTAACATTGTCAAGAAGACAAGATCTGAATCTGACAAGCGAGTAAGACTACTTGAAGAACAAGTTGCCATCATTAGCAAAAACAGAGGACAATACGCTATTGAGCGTCTCACGGAGACTTACCTGGCATTAACAGCTCAATTAACACTGTTGGCAGCCAGCCTTCAACGCATGCAATCAGAAATAGTGGACGTACTTACTGGAATTCGTCACCATACAATAAGCCCAATATTAATTTCTCCCGATCAATTAAAGGAACAATTGGATCAAATACGGGATCATTTGCCGCCAGATCAAATGCCACCAGTGACATCATCTAACGTGATGCATCTGTACAGAATTATGCGAGCAGAAGGCACAGTCACCGAGGCTCATGTAATATTTAGACTAAAACTACCACTAGTGTCAACATCAATATTAGAACTGTTTAATATTGTGCCAATTCCAATGTGGGACTCTACAAGCTGGCGACTCTTTGAGCTTAAGACACCTATTATAGCTGTAAACACCACAGGGATCAATTCATGGGACTCACAACAGATGATCTGCAACGCTGCCGAACATTACCGAATGACGAATACATATGCTTTGACCATCAGGCTATGTTTAATGTTAACAATCGGTGTGAGTTTCAACTGTTTAACAACAAAACACCAACGACGTGTCAAGTTACTCATAAAACAACCAAAATGGTATGGTCAAAAACACACCGGCCCAATAATTGGATCTTTGCAACGCTCTCTGCAATGGAACTACAAGCCGTATACAACGGAACCCCGTCTACTATACAACTAAAAGACACCGGACTACTAACGTTGTCATCAGGTTGTACAGCACGCAACTCAGAAATTAGCATCAGTACGTTCAACACAGTTATAAGTCAAGTGAGAACGGGCTATGTTCATTTTGGCAACATCATCAAGCCAAAAACCATTCAAGGCCCGTTTACGAAATCCAACATATCAGTGAACAATGTACAAGAAGATGAGGAACTGGATGACTTGCAGCTAAAATTGAACACACTTAACAAACAAGATCTGCCCGACCAAATAAATCCAATACAACAATGCTGCTTTAGTAACATCCGTCCTTGTGCTACTTGCCTATACCCTACGGAAGCAACGCTTTTGGACCTGGCAACCAGCAGCTACAAAAAATGAGGATGCAACTACACCCGAGCCATCAGCATCCCCAAGACGATTCACACTGGATCTAGATGATGGTTGATCACTGATTCAACGGCCGGGAGAATGTTTAGGTTCATTTTAAATTAATAAATAATTAAATCATATGCTGTTTGTGCATACGCTGCAGATATTGCTTGAGGTCATTTTTAGCACTCTGATAGCTGAGTGCATTTTTACGTACGCTGCAGATATCAAACTAGGTCACTGCACGCGGAAATATATTGCGATCGCGGCACTCTATGGAAAGTGCCGCATAATGTTTTTATGTTTGTACTTAGACTTAAAAACTGCTGCATAATGTATTTTTATGTTTAAGAATGATGTATAAATAAAGGCCTGCTCGTCAGAGCAGTCAGTTCGAATCTAATCATCAACTCCGCGAGTTTGACTTCATCCTACACTTCTACCATCGCACTGACTGTGCGCAACGAAGGACCTCACTCTCCGTAGTCCACCTAGTTACAAGTACTAGTTGCGACGCCTTTGAGCAGTCAGTTCATGTGCTGACTGCCTCCCTTAACACCAAAATCCATTCAGTAGTCAGTTTACGTGCTGACTGCTAGACACACAAACACACACATTTTTCTAAAAAAGGTCACACACCTGTCACTCCCCCACCCATAAGCAATATATTAAGTGCTAAATGAAGCAATTAAACATCAAAACAAATCAAGTTCCTGCACACCTGTGTGCTATTTGTTAAACGATCTTCCACTACATTCTAGCATATAGGTTACAAGTTATACGCCTTGCTCACAATCGCCAAAAAAAACTCAATCACGTACGCACACACAAGTGCGCGAGTGATCTCCCACCTGACTCCAACCCCAATAAAAAAAGGGTCATCCATAAATCTAGATCCTTCGATCATAAATGTCACGTACGTGACCCAAAACCACACACTTATCTAAAAATGGTCACACACCTGTCGCCCCCACCCAAAAAGCAATAAATTAAGTGCTATAATTAGGCAATTAACACTCAAGAGCTGTCAACAAAAAAAGATTTACGATGGGAGACTCCATCAATAGTTTTACACTATTAAATTGACTTTCTATAGCATCAAAATCAGCACTGAACCTACTAAAAGCTAGACGGAGATTGTGAAAGCCCGTCTAGTTTGCCTCATAAAATCCTGAATATCCGACTCCTCGACTCGCTACGTTGCTCGCAACACCACTTTAGACCCGACTTAGTGCCGATCGCTTCCTCTAACCGTTGCGTGAAACCAGCACATTTAACGTGTACCACGTTATCACACAACCAACAACAGACGAAATCAGCCTTTGGGTCAGCTTGGCACTTGCAGTTTTTTAGGTAGCACGCAAACATGCTTAATTTAGGGATTGATATGCCCGAGAAGAAGAGAAAACTATACAAAAAGTTTCGGCACAGCACAGAGAAAATAACAAAGTGAACAGCACACAAGAGATGAAATAGAAACAACAACACCAAGCTTTGGCACTGTAAGAATACCTACGAAAATAGACAAAGCATAGAACCACTGAGACAACAACACGTGCGTACAAACACAGTTACGAGAGCACACGAAAGTAGAGAGAGCGCAGTAATGAAGCATTGGAGAACACACGAAAGTGAGAAAGAGCGAAGTAATAAAGCGCACACAAAAACGGCTATAACAACAAACAATGCGCAGCGATCAATGCTGTCCCAAGCATTGGATGTGATCGGCGGTAAGTCGGGAGTAAAGTGGTGTTGTGAACGATGACGCGAGACGGAGTCTGATATTCAGGGATTTATGAGGCAAACTAGACGGGGCTTCCACAGTCTCCGTCTAGCTTTTAGTAAGCTCAGCGCTGATTTTGATGCTATGGAGACTCAATTCAATAACGTAAAATTGTTGAATGAGTCTCTTGAGCGAAGCGATCGGCCGAGCCTGCTATGCCTCGGGAACCAGGTTTATTGGCCACTGCTCTGCTGTTGACCCATGCACCGCTGACACCCACTGTTGATAATGGTCAGCAGTTGATGCAGTTTGAATTCACCGGTTCCACCTACAACCAACAGTGGTGACTCAATTGAGTCACAGGCCACTGTGCCCGTTTCGATTCCGCCACCTCTTGCTAGCAGTGCTCCTAGGACTCTTAAGGTGATTGTACCTACGAAGCAAATTTTCGTATCGTGTCTGGCCCCTGAGATATCTGTGGATGACATTAAAGCCTACATACACGGTAAAATGTCATCTACGGGAATATCAATTGAAAAATTTAAATTTAACTACGAAAGAGAAATTTCCTCCTTTAAGATAAGAAGAATTTGGCACAATTTGCTGTGCTAATTTCTGGCTAAAGGGCTTACTTATAAAGGAGTTTACAAACAAAAACGTATTCGGCATCCTATTACCTTACCTCAGAATCCTTCTGATGCTTCGTCTTCTAATGAAGCACCAAAAAACTAAAAAACAAAAAACTAAAATCCTCTTCCTCCTCTGTACTTCCTCCATACACCAATAGGCTGCTTCTTATTAACCTTCCCTCCCTAATTAAACGTCGTGTTATGCTAGGAGTTATGTTTGTAGTTAAATTACTTAAAGGCGAAATCGGTTCAGCAGCGTTGATGAGCCAAATAAATTTTTCTGTTCCCCTTAGACCTTCTCGTTTATTTCTTCCCACTTTCCTTTTATCGCTGTACTACTAATTATTCCTTGCATGAACTGTTTCGAGTACTCTGTAATGATTATAACAAATTATACCATATAATCAATTCAGAATCCTCTATTTCTATAATTAAAAACTCAATTTTAAATGTCCTATCTCGGAATAACAATTACACATGCACATTTGGTGGATAACTAATTCTTACTAATTATCTTTGGTCTGATTGGGTTTTTCTGGGTTTTCCCCAATCCATGCAACAAATGTTGGACCATTTTGCATTTAAATACCCCCAGAATTCATTTTAATTCATTTAAATTTTTAATTCATTTAAATTATTATTATTTTTAAATTTATACATAATTTTAATGTTATTTTTAATTGTATTAAATCAAATTTCTTAAGTTTTTGTAATTTTGGTGTCGACTGATCCTAGTTGACAATAAATAAATAAGTAAATAAATAAAAATTGTTGTGATTTGTAGCAAAAATTACTAACAGAAAGTCAAAAAGACCAAAGCAATCACACAAAAATGACAGAGAACTGGACACAGCAACGCAAAAACACAACCTATCACACAAAAGGCTTGAGAACGACGAAATAAGACGATCCAGTTTTCTTTTATATGATACAAAGTAGTGACAAGCACATGTATTAACTCCATCTATTGCATCATTCGAGGACCATGAGCACATCGTCAAGTGCTTTCCATATTTTGATTTAATAAGTCGATAGTTTTCATACTCTAAGAAATATTCTCGGTATTCGTCCAAAAGTTTGGGATGATTCGGAAAAATGACATCTACAAACTCCTTGAGAAAATCATAAATTTTCCTCAAATTTGTTTTCAATCCAAAATTCGAAATTAGAATCATAATGCTGTGTATTCTTTAAAAGCAGAATTGCAAACTAAAGAATTATTTTTTTCTTTATTATTAAAGTGCTAAAGTACTTCTGACACTTTCTTTTGTAATACTTGTCTATACTAGTTTACATCTTTTAATTTATTTTCTCATCTTTCTTGTAATTTCAAAACATAATCGAGCTAGCTCAATTTCTGCTTCTTATCTATAAGATGCATCCAAATTAAAAGGTTGTACATCATATTTTCCCATTGTAACGGACCGTTTTGCTTCTGCCGGGCTAAAACTCAGTCGAGCTGTAGGTCCGTGCAACAAATTTATATTTGGTTGCGATTGCGGTAATTGATAACACGTGGTTTTTATTATATATTTAACAATGGTTTCTTTATTGTGTTTCTTCGCTTGTACAGATTTATTGTGTACCGCGGGTAACGCGGTCCACTGAAGCCCTTGGTCAGCTTCGAAGAGTACACCTGTTCGCAAGAGTTTGCTTGCAGGCGCTCGCGCACCAGCTAGGTAAATTCGTGGTTCTGCTGCCCGACAGCGACACCGTACGGCACTCTGGTTATCCACCAAGATTCACTCGCACATGCGCTGTCTGAACACAGGTTTCTACTCACTTACTCTAACTAGTTGGCACGGATCTGCCTGTCACTACGCTCAAGCGTGGCAATGATTTCACCTTTTCACTCGATTTCAGGACTCCAATGTCCTGTGTTGTCCTTCGGCGTGGTGTTGATCCTTCGGCGCTCCTTGCTTGTGTGTCGTCCTGTTTGACACACGTTGTTCTTGCGTTTTCACTATTGGTTCCACACTTCGGTATTTGTTTGGGCAGAGTTTCCGCTTATTATCACTTTTAATTTTGACTGACTTTCTTCTGACTTTTAATTGACTGCCATTTAATTGACTGACCCTGTTGTGTGCTGCGACGCACTTTTTATAGGCCTGCGTCGCAACCTTTTGTCGCGACTGTGCCAAAGATCACGTGATCGTCTCGGTGGCGTGATCGTTGGTAATTTTCCACTGCCCTTTTGCTTGCGCCAGCCCATGTCTGCCGTTAGTGCGAGTATGTATGGTGTCAGACACGCTCATATGGCTGACAACCTGCGCACGAAAAGAGAGAGGGCGAAAGAGAGCGAATTCGCCGCAACTGCAATCAGGGTCGGATTTCGGTCTGATATGCAGTTACTGTGAGGGGCGCATGTATATTTATGCACATTTAATTGCCAAAGCTATATGGCTCCTCACACCATCTTTGAATATTTAGGGATAATATAATTATTATAAATATTACAAATTTGATTTTTAAGCAGCGTGTTCCAACATAAGAATGATGTGAAAAATATCCCTCATCTTATGAAGGCTCTCAATGACTGACTAGCAAATTCAATTTTATTACCATTTTGATTTAAAATTAATATGCATTGCTTATCTGATTTTCTAATTTAAAATGACAAGTTATGGTCTCAATCTTGGGATTATCCATTATTGTATCAGGCATGAAGAACTCAATCTGCTCAAGCCTTAATTAATTAATTGAAGCCATTCCTCTTCTTCAAATCCAATGAAATTGCGCTTATGTTACTGCATCCAAACCATTGGTATAAATCGTATCGTTGTTGAAAAGCCACACTTTAATTTTAATTGTAGATTAAAAAAATTCTCAATACCAAAAATTATTTCATGGTCTTGTATTTTTTTTGTAGAATTTATAGATTTTCTTAACTGAAGTGTCTCCATATTGTTTGAAAAGTTGTCTCAAACTAACTTGAAATTGAATTGTGAGCGCTATTTAAGGTGAAGAGTCTAGATCGTGATTCTCATTACATTATACACACATTAAACACGAAATGATTAAGATAGATAGAAGCTCGTGTATTATTCTTGACTTCCAATATATATTTGGAAATGCAAGGCAAATTTTTATAAAAGAATTGGCCTTCATGCATAATTAGAAAAACCCTAACAATAACTAAATAGTATGTTGATGCATTGGATTGGAGTGATGGAGACATTTCTTATTTAAGTCTTGGTGATATATTAAGTCCAATACTTTCGCTTCAGTTATTGTACGAGGTAGAGCAAAGAAACCGTTTTTAATTAAATATTTAACTACAAAAGTAGTTGATTTGGAACTAGATCAAAGTTTAAGTCACTTTCAAAACTTTTTCATAATTGTAGAATACATGGGAAAATATCAAACGGATGTGCTCTGAACAATTTATTTTAACTATTTATAATAATAGAAAGCTCTAATTTCAAAATATATGGAAATTAAATTCTTTTCACACCATTATGTCCCTAAATAAAATCAAACTAATAAACATGTTTAATTATAAAATTTGAGTTATTTTCTTTATTTATTTTAATTAACATCACACTTAGATTAAAGCTTATAATATAATCTAATACAACTCGTGTGTTTCTTAAGGCACATACACCTTTATTTGGATGTGACCCACAGTCAGAGAAAACATAAATTTCAATATCTTAAAAGATTTTTCCTATTAGAAGAGTTTGAGTTTGATCTAATAAAAAGATTATATGGCGCCGTATCTTAAGACTAACGTTCTGTTACTTGCAGATATGTTTAAATATTTTTGAGCAATTTGCAAAATATTTATTCATTATTACTCTCATTATTGCACAACACCTGGTCTCTCATGGGATGCAATGCTAATGACCACAAAAATAGAATTAGATTTATTAACTGATATTATTATTATAAATGGGGAGAATCAGCACTGCGACCTATAAGGTCTATTGTGCCCCCTTTCTGAGCCTACAGCTCCTTCATCAACACCAGGTCCTGCACGAATGTCAGGATCTTTGTTGGGTTGAGGGTTTCTATGTACTTTGGACTCAGGACATGCTTCCCTTTCTAATCAAGGCGACGCATTCTGCTAGAATGTGTAGTGAGGATTCCTCCTCATCTCCACAAAACTGTATACATCGCTACTGTAGATCCCCATTTTGGTTAGGTGACTTCTCAGTCTACAATGTCCTGTCAGTAGACCGGTGATCTTTCCATGGGTATTATTTGCTTAAATCATTGTCGATTGTAGCCACCTAGGAGACTTCTTGCTTGTCGGAGTCCTGGTGTCTCTGCCCAGCTCTGTACCCGCATCAGTCTTTCTTCATCCCTGATATGTAGCCGTATTGTGTGTCTTCCTACGCCACAATACGGTTCAGGGCCTATCATGGGTCTCTCTGCCCCCATTCTTGCTTGTTCGTCAGCCGCTTCGTTCCCATCTTAGGGTAAGTCTATTGCGTGTTCCGAGTTGGTCAAGCTTGGATCTTACTTCGTTGACTACTTTGGATGTTATTTTCGTCCCATTTAGAGCATGTATTTCTGCTTGACTATCGGACTACTCATCTGAACCTTGAAATTTCGCTCAAATATTTATTCGGCTGCCAATTCGTCCCTAGGTTGCGTAATTAGGAAAAGTTCATCTGCTAGAAGTTGGGCATCTTTTGGCTTAGGATGTGATTGTCCTCAACTCCATCAGCTGACATACTTATTAGCGTTGCTTTCTGTTGGAGCCTTATAGACATTAAGGCTTCCAAGGCCATTGTAGGGCAGGTGCGCATTGTCACTGTCATACATACGCAGGCCATTCTTTGCAGTTTTGTCAACTGTTTCTGCACGATTATTAGCCGAGCCCTGTCCCCCATGCTATTACTCCGTAGTTTAGCATGGGCCTTACCTACCATAAGGTATAGCCATCTTATTATGTTTGGTGATGTACCAATGATTTGCTGGCTATGTTGCGATATGCATACAGTGCTCTAGAGCACTTTGATATGACATTGTCTACATGGGTGCCAAAGTTTAATTCACTGTCAAATGTGACTCCGAGGTATTTCACCTCTTTACTTGTATCAACTATGCTACCTGATAGCCTTATTTGCCTCATTCTCTGTAACTTATAACGTCTAGTGAAGGGGACGATGACCGTTTTTGTGCGGTTTAGGCTGAGTCCAGCCTCCTCACACCAGTCACTCGTTATTTGTAACCCCAACTGGACTATGTCCCAAAGTGTTTCTTCAAATTTGCCTTGCGCTATGATGACAATGTCATCGGCATATCCCTGACATTGGATATCTTTGGTGGCAAGTCTGTTAAGCAGTTCATCTACTAGCAGACTGCAGAGTAGCGGAGACAGTACTCCGCCTTGGGGACAGCCTTTGGTCGTTAAGACTGTTACAGTGCTGTCATGCGTGGATGTCGTGGCTTGTCAGGACCCTAGCAAGGCAAGTATCCACTTGCTGGTGCCCTCTTGTAGAGGGCAGCTCCAATCGCCTTATGAGATGTGTTGTCAAAGGCTGAGAAGTATATCTCGGCCCTGTTGTAGGAATGCTGGTGTGAGCTTGGCCAATAAATGTACATAAATATACATCTATGCTATATGCGCTCCTCACAGTAACTGCATATCAGACCGAAATCCGACCCTGATTGCAGTTGCGGCGAATTCGCTCTCTTTCGCCCTCTCTCTTTCGTGCGCAGGTTGTCAGCCATATGAGCGTTTCTGACACACATGTCCATTAAGACATGTGCCGTTATAGACTGAGGCGTTTGGCGAGTGCAATATCGCCATCCATACTCGCACTAACGGCAGACATGGGCTGGCGGCAGCAAAAGGGCAGTGGAAAATTACCAAAGATCACGCCACTGAGACAATCACGTGATCTTTGGTACAGTCGCGACAAAAAGCTGCGACGCAGGCATATAAAAAGTGCGTCGCAGCACACAACAAGGGTCAGTCATTTTCAAGAGTCAGTCAATTAAAAAGTCATAAAAGAAGTGGAGACTCTGCCTCTCTCTCTCGCGTGTGCGAGCGAATCGTGGTGGATAACCAGAGGGTCGTACGGTGTCGCTGTCGTACAGGAATCACGAATTTGCCTAGCTGGTGCGCGAAGCGCCTGGAGCAAACTCTTGCGAACAGGTACACTCTTCGAAGCTGACCAAGGGCTTCAGTGGACCGCCGTTACCCCGCAGTGCATAAATAAATCTGTGCAATCATAGAAACCGAATAAAATAAACCATTGTTAAGTCGTCGTATCGCACAAATATAAATTTGTTGCAGACACTCACGAATCCAGACTCCCATACAGCACGCGGATTGTAGAATTGGCAGCGAATCATGGCAATATTCACCAGCCAAAAAAATCGGTTAAGGTCCGGATGCAAGAGTGGCAGCGATCATTGATTTCGCCCAATTGAGCATACCGGCTATCAGCGCAGCAGCGCGACGGCACCACGAAGCCGTTAGAATTTTTGCAACAAGTCGAGTGGTCTGCCGATGCATATGGACTCAACCTGAATCTGGTTCCCAGAGCCATGCCTGAACTCCTGCAGGGAATGGCTCTGAAATGGTATGTAGCCAACAATCAACACTGGACGACATGATTACTTTGAAAACTTGAGGGACGATGTTACCCACAGACGTCAGGCTATAAGCGAGCCATTTAAAACATACATGGTGGAGATGCAGACGCTAATGCGGCCACTGCAGTATACGGCGGGAAAACAACTGCACAAGATATACAACAACAGCCTCCCAGACCTGCGATCATACGCCAGGTCAGGTCAATTCCAGAACTTGGCGGAATTTATGCACTTGGCAGCCGCATTTGAGGAACTCGAGGTCGACAGGGAGAAGTTGTGACAGCAAAGCCGCATGGAGCAGCCAAGTTACAGCACTCCGCAGCGAATGCACATAGAGCCTCAGCAGAGACTCGTGGAGCACACGGACTACAACACTCCACAGTGAATGCAAATGGAGCCTCAACAGAGACGCATGGAGCCATCACGCCGACACATGGAACCACCACAAATGCGTCAATACAACCTTACAGAGCCAGCACCAAGGCAAAACAGGCCAAGATTCATGGCTATAGCGGACATTGGAGGAACATACAGCTTAGTATACAACCAGAGGGCCAAAGCAAGCAGACTCGAGACATAGACCAGCCCCGAGGACGAGATACGGGCCAGCACCGAGGACGAGACGCGACAACATACAAAGACATATAAATAATCCAGCGATGGCCTGCAGATGTTTTGGAGTGCGCCGGATTGACGATAAGTATACCTGGGGGTAGAATACAAGAGCACCAGGATGAGAGATTGTCCGTGGCAAAGATAGTTATTCCACCAGTACATCCGGACGCAGAAATCGATGCATTCTTACGACGAGAATTGGCGCCATTTGAGGTCATAAAGGGAACATCGCCCATTAGTGAGCATCGCATTGTCATGAGTGACGACCGACCAATCAAACAGCGATACTTCCCTAAGAACCCCAAGATGCAAGCAGAAATCAACAAACAAAAGGATGAACTGCTAGCCAAAGGATGCATCGAGCCATCAAAAAGCCCTCACAGCGCACCAATAGTGATGGTACGGAAGAAAACGGGGAAATGGCGCCTCTGCGTAGACTTTAGGGAATTGAACGCCAAGTCCCTAAATGACGCATAACCTACTCCATATCCTGGACTAGCTGAGAGAGGCTCGGTTCATCACGAGTTTGGACCTCAAGGATGGCTACTGGCAGATCCCGTTGGAGAAGAGAGTCGGGCGAAGACGGCATTCACTCTCACAGGGAAAGGACTATTTCAATGGAAGGTAATGCCATTCGGACTCCATTCGGCGTGATTGGACCCAAAATGATGCCACACGCATTCGCATACCTGGACGACATCATAGTGATCGGGAAAACACGCGAGGAACATATGGACAATTTAAGAGAAGTGTTCCGACGGCTGAGAGCAGCGAATTTGGGGATCAACGTGGAGAAGTGCGACTTCTTCAAACAATAGTTGAAATACCTCGGTCACCACGTCACGGAAGATGGAATCCGCACTGACACCGAGAAAATAGCTGCTATCGCCGAACTTAGGTCCCCTGGAAACGTCAAAGAACTACGGCAATACTTGGGAGTGGCATCCTGGTACAGGCGTTTCGTACCAGATTTCGCCACTACTTTACATCCGTTAAACACACTACTAAAAAACAAGAACGCTTGCACTATGGAGAACACAAGTGCAACGACCGCCGAAAACGTTTTGCTCGCACTTTTTAGAGCGCAAGCACAGCGACCGCTGAAAACGTATCGCTCGCCGCATTGGCGGAAATAGGCAACAACAATGCGAGCACAAGTGCAACGATTGACTATGTTATGTACAACGTGATATTTAAACGTTCGGAGTACGCGCTTGCTTTGGCTGAAGCTCGCCGGCAATTGGAGTGGAATTTTATTGGACAACCGACATATTAAAATTGCTTCCTAGTATTAGTTATATATATTTTATAATTCGCGTACTATGTTTTTACATTTAAAGAATGTAGAAGACAAGCCATGGACGTGAGAAATAAGAAAGATAAAAAGTAAGGGAGGGATCAAATAATTCGAATTATAGGGTCATCCTTTTTGTGGTGCTACCATGTTGGTGCACTCGCCCACCCTACCATGATTCTGCGGGCCTATGCAAAAAGCAGAATCCCTACGCCAGCTATCCTAACTCCATCAGGAGTTACAGGTCATCCACACAATAAATGAAATCAATGCATTTCTAAATCAATCCATGAAAGGCTTATATAATTCATAATTTTCATATTTTATAAACGGTTGATAACTTCATATAATTAGGAATTTATAGATATAAAGACAAAAGACGGAAGCGAGGGTTATATCCTATACGCATGTTTGCAGATAGATTGGTAAATAAATTTGGTTCCGAATCAGGAACAATATTGGCAATATAATTAACAAAAATGCCGGTTGATAATCAATCAAAAATGCCGGTTGTTTACACAATTTCATTCTAAATCAAATCGATATGCAAACACTTCCCCAGTGTAATGCCGGGTTACTACACTAAGGCCAAGAATTATTGTAATTTCTGTTGAATATGAAATGATCCTAAGCTAACTGGTATAATTAAGTATTTCATCTTACTATCATGCAAAAAAAAAAACAAAACAAAAATACACAACGCTAACCTATTTGTTTGCTCAGCATTGTGGCTCATATTTTACGAGCCCAACGAATAATTGCTCAGGTTTGAAGAGAGACTTAAAACATTTTTTCTACTCACATTATACGGTGTTCTATTTTTAACGCTCCTCATAATAAAAGAGAGCAACTTACGTACATCATCCCACGCTGGAAGTACTTCCTTGTGTTGGTGTGTATCGCTGTAATCATGAAAGAGTGCAATTATTCCTGACCACGGCGAAAGCTCGCTCCTAGCATATACCATGCACTGCGACAAATCTTTGTGTGTTTTTAATTCCGCATGTGCTTCTAAATAAAGATTACTTATTAGTATTAGGTATATAGTAGTTTACTTTCTAATTACACGGAACCGACACAATTTCGTTTTTATCTTGCATTTAACTAACTATAAGTTTAGTGTTATTTACTTTAATCAATTTTCTCGATCTCGCCAAACGGCACACACGCATGTTTTTCTTATCTATGTATAACGGCAAGATTAAGCAGCTCATAACGGCAGTTTATGCAGGTTAGCATTGCACGTAAATGAATATTTTACACTGTTCACCAACGAACACTAAAAGGAAATTGTTTGGGTTCCACAATACTTTATATTAACGCCGATAATGTTGTCCAAAAAAAACTATCCGCTACAGTAATGAATCCCGAAAGTTGTGTAGAGGTTAAAGATGATAATGTTGGTCCGGAGAAAAATACCCGCTACAGTTGCCCATGCTTATCCGTTCCTTCTTATAAGTCCATTCTCCTCATTAGCTATAAG
The DNA here is from genome assembly GCA_035043275.1 of Drosophila tanythrix. NCBI lineage: Eukaryota > Metazoa > Arthropoda > Insecta > Diptera > Drosophilidae > Drosophila > Drosophila tanythrix. Next base: position 7,453 of record JAWNNC010000372.1, on the reverse strand, counting down.
CACACTGATGCACTCAATGCTCGTTCACCCATCCAACGTCGATCGACCAACTTTGTGGTTAAGTATGAGTGGAAGTAAAAATGCGCTCGCCGTGATAGCTTTTAAGAGAGGCTCTCTTGCGCAATGCGAATTTAGCAATCAGCCTATGACAGGCAGCTCCGCCGGGGAAAAGGGTGAGGCATCGGCGATCATACTGTAACGGTGCTTAAGCACATTGCTTAGTACAGCTAAGATTCGCCAATAACGATCCGACCAAACTCGATATTAAGTCCAGAATAATTCCACATTAATTAAGTTAACCAAGTCCAAATTAATTAATTCCAAATTAATCAATTTCAAATTAAATCAAGTTCTCCTTTCAATGATTAATTGCACCATTTTTTCCCTTGATAAACTCTTGATAGGCACTGCTGTTAACACGTGTAACTATTTTATATTTTCCTTCTTTTCTTTTCACTTTAATTTGTTTTCACTGCACACAACTGCTTTGTTCAACGGCTTTGAACATAAAGAAATCTGTCCGGGGTCCAAAGAACTTAAGCCCTCACGATTTTCGAGGAATTCACTTTGCCCCCGTTTTTCAACAATTTTTGGTTTCTTTGCTTATTACTTTTTAAAAGCCCAAACCTTTCGCTCACAGATGGCGCGAAATGCAACAAATTATTGCCGCTTTTTAGGATGAAACAAATATATTAGGGACTTGACAAGCGACTTATTACACACCCTTCCGCCAAAATCACACTTTGGTGTTGAAAACATCAAAGAGTGATAAACGCTTGGAGAGCAAATGTTAATGCCAATAAGGTTATCTTTGTTTAATATCCTTTGAGTGATATTTGCCAATTGTACATCTTTCACGAAGGTTGGTGCTAATTTTGCACCAAAACCTTTATCAAAGTTACTCAGTTGAAAGTTTCTTCTATATACGTCTTGTCCAACGCTATAAGATACCTCACGACTGCGTAGATTATACGTTCTTTCATTCCGTAAATGCTGCTGTTGTATTCCTCTTTTAGCAGCTTCTCGTATAAGGTCAAAGGAGTCTTCTCTATTAAAAGTGACGGACCGGTCTTCCAACCTTTGCAAATTTCTCAGGTTCTGATATGTGGACCCATTGGTGATCGTTTGTTGACCAAACGCAACACGGTAAAGGCTGCTACTTATAGCTGCATGAGCACTAGATCTTAAGGCGCAACATATTCGACTAAGATTCTCATCCCAGTTGGGATGTGGCTTGCATTTATATACGCTTTAATGGCCGTTCGGAAGCATTCGCTTGCGGTGCGTATACCGGAGTGTAGCAGTGTTGTACGCCATAATTATGCAAAAGTTCATTGAACTTATGACATTTAAATTGAACACCATTGTCTGACAATAGTATTTCCGGAAACCCGAAGGTATGAAACACATCTTCCTCTATAAAGCGACTGATTGCTTCGGCCGTAAATTTTTGTACTGTCTTTATAAATGGGTATTTTGACAAATGATCTACAGCCACTGCGAAGATAAGGACCCAGAAAATCGACAAAAATCTTTTGAAAACATCTTTGCGTATCATTGAACGGCCGTAATGATGGTCGTAGCGAACGATTTGGATGCTTTGTGCATTTACAAATTTCGCATTTGTTAATGCATGACTTTACATCATTTACTAGAGTTGGCCAAAAGTAATGACGTCGGATTCTTTCAAGAGTTTTGTTGATACCGCTATGAGAAGCGACTGGACTATCATTTGCTTTCAAAACTTCTGGAACTAGTTCTTTTGGAACCCAGAGCTTCCAGCACACATCACACACATTGTTCGCCAGCGGCATGCTCAGCACGACGATAAACAATATTATCAATAATTTTAATGCCAGGTATCAGGGTCTGTTGTATTTGAATATTTCTTTTTAGATCTTGGTATTCATCCGAATTGAAATGTTTATTCTTAAGATCGATGGTGCTCACTGTGAATTCGGGACAACGCATCAGGAACCACATTGTGGATGCCTTTGCGGTGGTATATTTTAAACGTAAATGCTTGTACTTTAAGAGCATATCGGGCCAAGCGAGAGCTTAGATCCGACTGTGACATGAGCCACTTCAAGGATGCATGATACATTTGTATAGAAAACTCCTGTCCTTCAATGTATGCTTTACATTTCTTTACACACATTATGGCGGCTTAGCATTGGTTCAATTTGCGTGACATGAAAGCAATGGGAACATCATTTCCATTACAATCATGCTGCATCAATACGCCACCCACACCCGTATGGCTTGAATCACAATGAACAGCGAATGGTTGGGCGAAATTGTAATACAGTGGCTGTACACAGTTTATCTTTCAGGTCTTCAAACGCATTCTGCGCTTTGTCTGTCCAAACAAACGTGCGTCGCTGCTTTTGCGTGTCAGCATTTGAGGCATAGTTCTGAATGAATTTATGGTACCAACCTGTGGTGCCCAAAAACCTTCGCACTTGCTTTATTGACTTTGGCACTGGAAAGTCTTGTATTGCTGCTACCTTTTCAGGGTCAGTCTTGATAATTCCATTTCCAATTATATGTCCCAGGTACTTTACTTCTTTAAGATATAACCGGGAATTTTTGATGTTTATGGTAAGTCCTGCAAGTGATAACTGCCTTGCTAATACTTTAAGGAGTGCCATGTGTTTTTCAAATGTATCGGATACCACGAGTAAATCGTCAAGATAATGAAAATTTCGGTTCTAAGATTTGCAGGTATAACTTTGTCCATGATTTTGGACATAGATTGTGGGGCATTAGATAATCCAAACGGCATCACGGTAAACTGATATATCGGTCTCACTGGGACGGTAAAGGCGGTTTTTTCTCTCGCCCTGGCAGTGAGCGGGATCTGCCACTATGCATATTTTAAATCAATGCTCGTTATATATTCAGCCTTTGCAAGTCGACTCAGGATTTCATCTATTAACGGCATTGGATATGCGTTCTTTATAGTAACTGCATTTACCTTGCGACTATCTATACATGAACGCTTTTTGCCTGGTTGTTATACTAATACGACCGGCGATGACCAAGGGCTATTCGACTCTTCAATTACACCAAGCCCAAGCATTCTGTCAAGCACCTCGTACATCAGTTTTTCAATAGCGGGAGATACAGCATAATAACGCTGTTTAATTGGCTGTGTCTCGTTAACCTCAATATCATGCATCAACCAGCTAGTCTATCCCACTCCATTTTTCGCAAATGAAGGAAAATGGAAGCACCGTTTCTATTAATTCCTTTTTCTGCACATCTGAAAGGATTATCTGTGTGGGGTATTCACCTTGAAGGCTCATAACAGACTGCGATTCTTCTTTGTTCATAACATAATAATAAAAATAATAAATTAAAACTACGCCAAAAATCTATGCCGATATTTAGGTTTTGAGACAGAGAAGGTGCTATATAAATACGCAATGGCTTAAACTCACTGCGGAAACTAACTGGGGTCGTAATCCTACCCGTAATCCGGTGTTTATATCCATCTGCCGTACAAACATTGGAATTCATTCCCATGAATTTGGTATGACTGTCAGCTAGTTCTTGTGCAAAAGTCAAGTCCGGTGGTTGTTCGAGTAATGATACACGGTACAATAGTTTTTGTAACTGCTTTCATGAAGCGTTCTCGCTTGCGTACGACATGTCGTCAATGCACGACATTATAAATAAGTACATATAAAATGTCATGCTGCACTTCCGGTAATAAATTTGCTTGAAGCACCTCGAGCAATGACTGTTCGGACATAGGCTGTGTAAGTCTATCGGCTAACAACAATGGCAATGGCTTCATGATAGGTGTCGAATGGTGCGTTGCATTTTTGTTTTCTCAACGAAATGGGTGTGCGAATGTCTAAGTCTGTTCGACCATCCTTAAAATGAGCCTTCAACGCTCGACACAAATTGGGCCAACAAACGGATGATTGACTACCACTGCTTTCAAACAGGTTACTAGCATAGCTAGATAGCAGCTCAAAGTTGCCATCCAACGTCTGTGCTGTAAGCGCTTCGACACGATATATGAAGTCGTCTACTGAAAACGATGAATCTCCCGAAAATTTCAACTTCCAATTAGAAGTAATCTGACTTATTCTATCAGAACTGCGATCCCATTGGCGAGGAACCATTTTGTGGCTGTACACCATTTCTGGGAAAATTTTCTGAATCTACTGGGCCAGGGAGTTGAAAAAGTTGTTCAAAGGATTGTCGTTCTCTACTATGGATAGAAAGTCCAGCAAAAGGATGAACATAAGCAGGGGTGCTCACAGGATTCTGCACAAACCTATCTCAATTGCTTGTCTCAAAAGTTGGATATGCTCAGCAAGTGCTGCTGCAATTTCACTGACAACAGATTGCTGCAAGCTTGTAGTAAGCAGGCTTTAAGCGTTATTTTGCTTCACAACTGTGTGAGGGTGCTGACACACTCCTGACTCTTGGTTATCACTTTACTCTGTGCTAGTACTAGCTATAACATCGACGGGGTTGAGCTGCGGGGCTGCTAACGACTCATTTCCAGGCCTCACTCCCGATACAGAACTAAGTCCCGCCTTCGTGGTCCGCATTTTGCCCGATGTTGTTACTTTAGGCATAGATTGCGTTATAACTTTAGCGACTTTAGACTTAGATCGTGTTTCAATACCCAGTCTAGCAGGCTGTGATGCTGCTAACTCAACTGCCAAATTCTGAGTTGAAGTACTAAGTGAAGTTCTACAAATAGGACAGACTCGTTTGTTACCAGTCCTATTGTTAAACAAGTGTGATGAAAATAATGATTACACCGTGTGGCCAGAAGCTGTTTCGGATGTTCAACCTCTAATGTACACACGCAACAACTCACATTTGCAAACGACCAAGTGAATTTGAATTGTCAATACTTCGACCTACGGGCATTGCTATATTAGCATAGCAATATATTAAGATAATTACTAAAAATAATAACTAAGGAAAACCTGTTGTTAAAGATTACTTTCACCAGTTGGAACTCAAAACTATAGATATTATATGATATATTGAAAATGCATTATTTGTGTGTGGATAACTATGCGCACTCCTTTCTTGGAATAGGTATGCTGACCTACTTTTTTTGGATTTACTTAATCAACGAAAAGATTTGGAATAAGACAAAAATAATAGCTCCCATCCAGGAACCCCCACAAAACAGGACTAAGTTACGTTTTGTAATGCAGCTTACACTCGCCTCCAACTTAGATTTGACGTGCTTAACTGACATTTACATTAGGTAATAGGATAGGTGTAAACGAAAGTGTAATTGTCTCAATGATCCTACTTGAACCACAGTATTAAACGCAGATCTAAATGCGCGACCAACCACCTGAGTTGTATCCAACGAATCCGGAATTTGGGTTAATATTTTTGGTTTGTAGGCATAGAATAGAATTAAATACTCATTTATTAAGAAAATAGAATGTGCTACATAATATTAACACCGATCTAAAATGCGCGACCAACCACCTGAGTTGAATCCAACGACAAAAATGCGCGACCAACCACCGACCACACTAATCGTAGTACTACAAGAAGGAATTTGCGTTTGTGTATTATGAGTCTGGCAACACAATTGTTCTGAAACTGTTGTTGTTCCTGGATATCACACGCACACACAATATTGTTTTGTTTATTGAGATGGTCATTATCAATATTTTTGAATCGAATAATGTTACTACATGTCCACTATCAAAACAAGGACAAAGGTATGGGGATATGAAGTCATTCATAACATCAGATAACTGCTATATCAGAAGTAGTAGACTTCAAAATTTGAGAGCCTGTACAGCTGCAAATTTCTAGTATTGTTTCTTTTCTTCATTCGATACTGCTATAGATCGGATGCCTAATCAAGGGCCATTAAATAAGCTTCTGTTAGCTTATTGTACACTAGCATTTTTAAACTGAAACAGGCCCCACGACGTTGGGCACCAAAAAGTATAATTATAACTAATTAATAAGAACTGTAATGAACAACGAGAAGCTGATGTTCCTAGCATTAGTTATATATATTTTATAATTCGCGTACTATGTTTTTTCCATTAAAGGAAGGTGGAAGACAAGCCATGGACGAGAGAAAGAAGAAAAAATAAAAAGTAATGGAGGGATCAAATAATTCGAATTATAGGATCATCCTTTTTGTGTTGCTACCATGTTGGTGCACTCGCCCACCCTACCATGATTCTTCGGGCCTATGCGAAAAACAGAATCCCTTAGGAAGCCCTACGCCAGCTATCCTATCCCCATTTTACGAGCCCAGTGAATAATTGCTCAGTTTTGAAGAGAGACTTAAAACATTTGTTTTTATACGGTGTTATATTTTTAACGCTCCTCATAATAAAAGAGAGCAACTTACGTACATCATCCCACTCTGGAAGTACTTCCTGGTGTTGTTGTATGTCGCTGTAATCATGAAAGAGAGCAATTATTCCTGACCACGGGCGAAAGCTTGCTCCTAGCATATACCATGCACTGCGACAAATCTTTGTGTGTTTTTAATTCCGCATGTGCTTCTAAATAAAGATTACTTATTAGTATTAGGTATATAGTAGTTTATTTTCTATTTAGACGGAACCGGCTCAATTTCCTTTTTATCTTGCATTTAACTAACTTTAAGTTTAGTGTTATTTACTTTAATCAATTTTCTCGATCTCGCCGAACGGCACACGCGCATGTGTTTTTTCTTATCTATGTATAACTGCAACATTAAGCAGCTCATAACGGTAGTTTATGCAGGTAGAATTACACGTAAATGAATATTTTGCACTGTTCACCAACGAACACAAAAAGGAAATTGTTTGGGTTCCACAATACTTTATATTAACGCCGATAATGTTGGTAAAAAAAAAAACTATCCGCTACAGTAATGAAACCCGAAAGTTGTGTAGATGTTAAAGATGATAATTTTGGTCTGGAGGAAAATACCCGCTACAGTTGCCCATTCTTATCCGTTCCTTCTTATAAGTCCATTCTCCTCTTTAGCTATAATCACACTGATGCACTCAATGCTCGTTCACCCATCCAACGTCGATCGACCAACTTTGTGTTTAAGTATGAGTGGAAGTAAAAAATGTGCTCGCCGTGATAGCTTTTAAGAGAGGCTCTCTTGCGCAATGCGAATTTAGCAATCAGCCTATGACAGCAGCTCCGCCGGGGAAAAGGGTGAGGCATCGGCGATCATACTGTAACGGTGCTTAAGCACATTGCTAAGTACAGCTAAGATTCGCCAATAACGATCCGACCAAACTCGATATTAAGTCCAGAATAATTCCACATTAATTAAGTTAACCAAGTCCAAATTAATTAATTCCAAATTAATCAATTTCAAATTAATCAAGTCCAAATTAATTGCCCATTCCTTGATAAACTCTTGCAGTGCGTTAACACGTGTAACTATTTTATATTTTCCCTTTTTTTCACTTTAATTTGTTTTCACTGC
>JAWNNC010000368.1:0-80639 GCA_035043275.1 Drosophila tanythrix | reverse complement strand
GTGTTGCAGTTGAGTCGTTAATATTTTCTCAAATGCTTTAGGTATTGCGGACAATTTGGAAATACCCCTATAGTTTTTTATATCAGACTTTGGGCCATTTTTATGGAGAGGAATAATAAAGGATTCCTTCCAAATAGCGGGAAAACAACAAGTTTCAACAGACAAGGTAAATAATTTAAGTAAAGGTTTGGAAATAGACTCGGAACAGTACTTAAGTACACATCCCGGAACACCATCAGGACCAGGCGAATACCCAGGCTTGATTGTGTGTAGGTCGGCAAGAAGTGACTCTAAAGTGATCACAGGACCAAAAATGCAATTAGCTCTTTGAACAGGGTAAGGATACGGTGACATTTGGTGAGAAGTTAGTAGAGGAATAGGTGGATTGAAAATACTCAGCAAACAGATCGGCTGCTTCCTGATCATCTTTTGCTTTCGTATCTTCATAGAAAACGAAGTTAGGTAATGAAGACGATTTGCGTTTCATATTCACAAAGTTATAGAACTGCCTAGGATCTTGTGCAAATTGCAGCCTTCAACGAAGAATGTAAAAGTTGCTTTAGCAACTAAATAGCGAGAGTAATCAAAAGGATTACTTGATCTCTTAAACTTCATATAGTACCTTGACTTCGACATTTTTCATCCTATCTAATTCCCGCGAAAACCAGGGAGGCCTATTAGCTTTCCCTGGATTTGAACGGGGAACACAAGCATCCAAATGCGAGTCAATCGTAGAATACAATATTGACACAGCATTATCCAGATTGGTGCAAGAGTAAAGTTCTGCCCAATCAGTGTCAAATAATAATTTGTTAAGTTTAATAAAATCCGCTTTACGGAAGCAACGATTCTTTCGTGTAGAATCCGATGCTACAAGAGGCACAAGAGTTGGCAGCTCTATATTCAAATCGAGCGAAGGATGATAAGGATTTTCGGGATTAACAAGTGGATCACAGCAAGAGACAAAACTACAAGTAGGATCAGATACAAAGATTAAGTCAAGTAGACGGTTATTACAGTGTCGAATATGGTTAACTTGAGACAGTGACAACTCATGAAACCCATCAATAAATTCATTTGAACTAAGTGGCACCAATACATTAGGTGGAGCGCACCACATAATTTCGAGATGATTAAAGTCACCGCATACAATCAAATAGTCTCTATCCGAAAGCATTGAGGAAATGTACTGGTTAGCGGATAGATGATTTAGATATATTGACACATCTGATTGAGGTGGAATATATGAACAAGTGATAAACAATGAAAAAGAATTGAACTGAATTTTAATACTTACAAATTCAATGTCTAAAGCAAAAGAAGGTAAGAAATAATCTGATGCAAGATCAGAATCAACAGCAATCAGACAACCACCACCCAAGCGTGATACTCGATCACATCTAAATGGTGTGAATTTATTGGAAAATAAAGAATGATTTGAGATATCAGGCTTTAACCAAGTTTCGATAAAAACTAATATATCAAATTCAAATGAAAGACTGTCAACGTAAAGCTTAGAAAGTTTAGTATTAAGACCTCTAACATTCTGATATGCTAGAGAAAGAGAGGATTTTAGTTTTTTGTTTTTTAGTTTTTTGGTGCTTCATTAGAAGACGAAGCACCAGAAGGATTCTGAGGTAAGTTAATAGGATGCCGAGTACGTTTTTTGTTTGTAAATTCCTTTATAAGTAAGCCCTTCGGCCAGAAATTGGCACAGCAAATTGTGCCAAATTCTTCAGCCGGAACACTTATCTTAAAGGAGGAAATTTCTCTTTCATAGTTAAATTTAAATTTTTCAATTGATATACCTGTAGATGACATTTTACCGTGTATGTAGGCTTTAATGTCATCCACAGATATCTCAGGGGCCAGACGCGATATGAAAATTTGCTTCTTAGGTACAACCACCCTAAGAGTCCTAGGAGCACTGCTAGCAAGAGGAGGCGGAATAGAAACGGGCACAGTGGCCTGTGACTCAATTGAGTCACCACTGTTGGTTGTAGGTGGAACCGGTGAATTAAACTGCATCAACTGCTGACCATTATCAACAGTGGGAGTCAGCGGTGCCTGGGTCAACAGCAGAGCAGGGGCTAATAAACCTGGTTCCTGAGGCATAGCAGGCTCGGCCGATCGCTTCCGCTCAAGAGACTCATTCAACAATTTTACGTTATTGAATTGAGTCTCCATAGCATCAAAATCGGCGCTGAGCTTACTAAAAGCTAGACGGAGACTTTGGAAGCCCCGTCTAGTTTGCCTCATAAATCCCTGAATATCAGACTCCGTCTCGCGGCATCGTTCACAACACCACTTTACTCCCGACTTACCGCCGATCACATCCCTAATCCGTTGCGTGAAACCGGCACATTTAACGTGTACCACGTTTTCACACAACCAACAACAGATGAAGTCGGCCTTTGGGTCGGCCAGGCACTTGCAACTTTTTAAATAACACGCAGACATAATTGATTTAAAAAGTAATATGCCCGAAATTATGAGAAAATTTTACAAATATTCGGCGCAGCACAGAGATTATTAACTTAATAGAAGAATTACATGCGCCAGCACGTAAAAATTTTAAACTTCGAAGAGTTATTATGAAGGGAATCGATGATCATTGGCAAGCAGATTTAGTGGAAATGCAAAATTACTCATCATCGAATAAGAGTTATAGATTTCTATTGACAGTAATTGATACATTTTCTAAATATGCATGGGGAGAAGCGTTGAAAACAAAAACGGGTAAAGATGAAGGAGATGATGTGGAGAGAGTTTAGTTATAATGGAACATATTGTTGGATTCAAATTTATAAACTGTTGATAAATGAGTATAATAGAAAACATCATAGAACGATTCAAATGGACCCAATTGAAATAAATTCATCAAATGAGAAAAATGTATTAAATATTGTCTACAATCATATAAAATTCTTTAAAGGTAGTAAATTTCGTGTTGGAGATTATGTGCTCATTAGTAAATGATAAATGAGTATAATAGAAAACATCATAGAACAATTCAAATGGCCTCAATTGAAATAAATTCATCAAATGAGAAAAATTTATTAAATATTGTCTACAATCATATAAAATTCTTTAATGGTAGTAAATTTCGTGTTGGAGATTATGTGCGCATTAGTAAGCATAAACACACATTTGAAAAGGGGTATATACCAAACTGGACAACTGAAATTTTAAAAATCAATAAAATTCAGAATACGAAATACATACATACTGGAAGACTATCAAGGTGTAGTTCTGAAAGGTGGTTTCTATAATGAAGAGTTGATGAAAACAAGATTTCCACACACTTACTTGGTTGAAAAGATAATAAGGCGACTAAATGATAGGGCACTAGTTAAATGGCTTGGGTTCTCAAATGATCAGAACTCATGGATAAACATCATTGAAACTTTATAAAGAAAGACTTGAAAACGTACGTGTGCGTACTATTAATTAATTTGAAAATAAATGCACTCGGTGTAGAGTTTGGGATATAAAAGAGCGTATTGAATAGAACTGTCTCATACAAAAAGATGTCGATGAACGTTCAAGACTTCATCAACATGACGGAGGAAGAGAACTCGATGGACTTGATTATGGGCGAGCTCATGTCCAGCCGATCCCTACTGGAGGAGATAACGAAGGATTTCATCATCTAACATCACCAACACAACCATCACCATCAAGCACGAAACTTCCACAGCTCAGTCCATCTGAATGGATTGAGCTATTGGAAATAGCGCCCTCTGAGAAGAGGAAGATTGTGGATGATGATGATGAGGATACCATTCCATTCATCAGAGGAGGACGAGGAAATCGAGGTGATCGACATCACCGAGGAGGGGCAACGAATGGAGACCACCTTTGCAGAGCTTCTAGCTGAAGAGCCCATTAGTGAAGACAATGTTTTTGAAAATAGTAAAGAATTTTTAGACTTTGTTAAAAATCTTTAAAAAATTAATAAAAATTCATTTAATAATAACCGTATCCAAATGTAATTTATTTTAAAGTCTCCTTTTTTAAATAAAAAAATATATAAAGAATACAAATTTCTCTGTGTTATTTGTTTCACGTTCCATGCCCTCAATATATATATGTTGAGCACAAATTATTTATTTTTAGCTTCATGATTTCAAACAAATATACATACATTTACAATCTAAAACGTTGTGTTATTTTTTCTTTTCTTTCCATACAGGTAAGCACACACACACACTCACACACATACACACACACACACAACACCGTGTGGCTGGCGGGCATAAGAATACCACCACAGCGAGTCGTAGCTTGGCGTATGAGGCGACTGCTGATATGACACGGGGATAACACTACTCGGATAAGTGCCTCTAGTAGGCGAAAAGTCCTTGATCGTCATTAATATGGCAATGACAAAGTCGATTCTTGTCTTCAGTAGAGCAAACAACTCGTGACCTCCGGCAGTAGGCCAGGTATTCACCGAATAACCGTTAAGCACCCGCCTGGCGGTCAACCAACACGAGAAGGCGACTGAGGCAGAGTCCAGTGATGCCTTGGGATAAGAGCACTGGAACCCTATTTGGAAATTAAGCAATTTGTGCTGACGGTAGCAGTATTCTAGCATCTCAGTAAGCGGAGTGAAATCTTGCCGAAATGACTGCAAGGGTAATACTTCTACCGACCCCGTCCCGTTAAAAAAAATCAAATCTCCAAGCACGCTTTCTGGTGCGTCGTCATTAAGTTGGCAGTACAGGTTCAGATGATACACTCCTGATTAAAGCGAATCCGGCTCAGAACACGCGACCCCATGTCAACCCTCGCATGGCCTCACTGCTTGCAAAGATAACCATTGGATTATTACGCAACTGTACAACGACCAGAAATAACGACTTGGAGTTGGGACAAAATGAAAATGAGTAACACCAATACAAAGAAACGAAAGCTCAGCGAAATGGCTGGGAAAAGTAGTACCACGACTACGCTCGTAGAAGGGCTTGCCCCTCGATAGTAAGGTGGGAGAGATATACCGTCGCCCCACTGTATCACAGTATACTGCCCTAGAAGTAGGGAACGGTCTACCGAGTCCTTTGTGGCCCTTCTATGTGTTCAGAATAAGATGCAGACCACCTCATGGAAGGTGATTACGAGGAGGATCGAAGGTGAAGGGGCCCTCCTAGTAATCGGCATAAACGAAATGTCCAAAAGGATGATCGTCGAAAATGGACACCAGGTCAGCTTCCGATACGGGAATATCCCCGTAAGTGGCCTGAGAAAGAAGTTTGGGGGGAACACACAGCGCGCCCCAATAAAGAAGGAGGCTACGGCATTGGAGGTGCACACAGCGGACGAACCGAGCAGTCACCCGCTAATCATCGACCTGTCGGAAGACCTGGCGGAAGATGAGGAATTGGCGGACTTAACGCTTGGCCCCGTAGAACTGGATGACGGGGACAAGATAATGTCCTCTCAGGAGCTGGAAGAGGAGGTGCGAGAGGAGGCGGCAGAAGCTGACGTCACACTGACGGGCAGCGGTGATGCGTGCAGCTGCGGGCCCCACTTACCGTGTAAGCTGTGCCCCTCCTCTAGTAGATGACGGGAGTCATCACAACGGGCCTGGCCGAGGTAAACATCCAACATGCTAAGGCAGCGTCGGCTGTCCTAGCGAGAATGTTTACCAAACGGCATCTCGGGCTAGCCCTTTTACAGGAGCTATGGGTGAACAATGGCATCAAAGGCCTGTTCACGGCCAGCTCAAAGGTAATATGGGACCAAACACAACCAACAGGAAAGACATTAATTTTACTATCGTTTCAGAGTTTCTAACGAGGGACTGCATTCCCATAGCCGAACAGGATAAGGGAAACGAAACCCCCCTAGTGGTAGTATCAGCTTACTTTGCAGGACTGCCCACCATCGGAAATAGTGGAACTGGTGGAGTACTGCCGAAAGGTGAAAATGCCGATAATCATCGGATGCGATGCCAATACGCACCATACCATATGGCGCACAAGCAGCAATGCACAAAAACTGAATCTGATCTTCGAGACGCATTTTTCAGGCAGCATACCCCTGCAGGAAGGTGCTATCGAAACAGCAGATAGTAGAGTTAGGCCGTCGTCTAACGACTGGGCATGTGCCAAATTAGTCACTCCGGAGAGACTAGAGAAAATTGTAAACCTGACGAAGCAGCATAGCACAGCGCTATGCGATCTTTTTTTTTTTAATGTAGCAATTTAATTTAATATTGATCAACCTATTGAAAGGTTATAAAATATTGTTTTGGAGATAGTATACATAATAGCAGGAATTTAAATTAAATAACATAAACAAATAATTGGTTTTAGCATATTACAAAATTACGTAACATTAATTTAATATTAGATAAAACACTTGTTGCATATTAAGTTACAATTAACGGCCAGCTGTCCAGAGGTCGCTGGTGTGTAGGCGCTTTAAGCGTCTGCGGGTTGTGTTTGACCCTAGTGAACAGGCCAAAGGGTTGACATGGTTATGCAACCGGTCATTGTAGCGGCTTGTATGTCGGTTTATTTGACTTATGACTGTTGGTACACAGAAGTCGTTGTGCAGCGTCATATTGCTCACATAAGGTGGAGCACCAGAGATGTCTCTTAGCACCTTGTTCTGCAGGACTTGGATTGGATTAATCCACGATTTTGCTGCCGTGCCCCAAAATGGAATCCCATATGTCCATGTGGGCACGATGATGCTCCTGTACACCAGCAGCTTGTTGCTCAAGCTGAGTTTGCTGGATGACTTAAGCAACCAGTTGAGTTTCGCCCTTTTGGATCTACACGCTGCTGCCGTGATCTGTATGTGTTTGCGCCAGGTAAGTTTCCTGTCCAGATACATACCCAGGTAGCGAACATGGTTCTCCTGAGGTATGACCGTGCTATGCGATCTTGGTCAGGAGATCTCTAAGCTGGTAGAGATGTTGGAGGATGGAAAACGGCGATCCATCCACCAAACTATGCGCGACCCCATTGAGAGTATTAAAGCGCTCTACGAGCTGGCAGCCATCCAACTCCATGATGATGCGCTTAAGGCCGTCATTAGGACACACCAGTCCTCACAGACATCTCCCCCATCTAGATCCGTGGTGGAAGTGAAAAGGAAGCTGTGTCCAGGGTCGAACACACCTCAGAGCAAGCGGAATAGGAGAGAAAGCGACTCGGCCGTCCCCAAGTAGAACCAGGTTGCGGAGAAGGCATCAGGCGTGGAGGTCCCCAAACGCCTGGAACCTCCGGAAGGCGATCTGTGGACAAAGGTTACCCACAAGAAGGCCAGAAAGCCAAAGAGGCGAGAGGTGCGCATTGAGAAGGCGCGCCCTGACGCTATACTCATCGCAGCTAAGGTAGACGCTAGCTACGCGGATATACTCCTCAAAGTCAAAGCGGACGAGAAGCTTAGCGAGCTAGGGAAGGTCTCCAGGATACGGAGGACCCAAAAGGGCGAGCTGCTACTGCAGCTGAATAAGCCGGGTATGGATACCTCGGCATTCAGGAGCCTCGTGGGTGATACGCTGGGAGAACAGGCAGAGGTACGATCTCTCGCTCACCGGGTGACCATCGAATCTAGGGATCTCGATGAGGTCACCACAAAGGAGGAGATGAGGAATGCGCTCCGCGTACAATTTGACAGGTTGGACAATAGACTCAGCTTCCGGCCGCACAAAGAGTATGTCAGCAACCAAAATGCAAGGTGCTCTATCGCGCATGCTGCCCAATGTTGGGGGTCCTAAGCCAGCGAGGCGCCAATTGCTGGCGAGAGTGGTAGCCTCCGTACTGCTGTACGCGGCACCCATATGGGCCACAGCTGTGTCCAATAAAAAAGGACTAAAAAAGAAGCTCTCGGCACCTTATAGGCTGAGCGCCCTCCGAGAGATTTTCGGCCGAACGCCATCGGGGATCCGAAACATGTGGTCTACTATTGTTTGAGATACAGGGGAGGGACTAGCTCAGTGCCACCACCGGACAGCTTGGTAGAGCACATGATGGAGTCTCCGTCACACTGGAGAGATGTCCGCCAGCTCATCATAAGCATGCAGAAGTATTTGAGATTAGACGAAACTGAGCGGCGAGTGACGGAGAGTGCCTAGTTGGGCAACCCACCCAGGTGAAGTAATTCTTTACGGTGATACCGCCGGTGTGGGGGTGTGTGTGTGGGGGTGAGTTTAGTACGCATGCATTGACGTTGTCTTTGAATAGTGCATGCAGATGGCCCGGGCCCCTGTATCTTCAGGAGATTCTCACATCCATGGCGTAAACAAAAAAAAAAAAACACACACACATTTTTTTTATTATTTTTATTTTTTTCACTCGTGAACATCTTATGTATTTCTTCTTCGTCTTCTTTTCTCAATTTACTTACCAACAGCTGAAAGTTTCTCTTATGTTAAAATAAAAGAGATACTTTTTTTGTTTTTTTCTTTTGTTTTCAATATATTTGTTTATTTGTTTATTATTTTTCTTAATCCTACTTACATATTATTTGATTATTTAGTTATTTATTTAATTATTAAATATTACAATTATTTATTTATTTTGTTTGTGTATATTATGAGGGAAGTATTCAGCACATAAACTGACTACTAAAGGTCGTCGCAACTAGCACTTGAACTATTTGGACTGCGGAGAGTGAATGTCCTTCGTTGCGCACAGTAAATGCGATGGTAGAAATGAATGTAGACCTCTGACGATATTGAGGCTATGAAGAACACTGACTTTATTGAGTAAAAATGCATGTCTTATATACAAAATTCTTAGACGATAATGTTTGCTTAGGACTAGTTATTCTATTTACGAGTTGACCTAAACAATCAATAGTTATCTATGGGTCATGTCTTAATATCTTATTTACGACGCTGCCTGTGATACTATCTGCTAACTGCAGACCGCTCGACAGATGGTGTGAAAATATTTCTAATCACAACCCATGGATTGGGTGTATCTTATTTGCTGTGTATCTGCGCTATCTGCAGCGTACTTACAAATGGCTTAATTTATATGAACCTAAACATTCTCCCGGCCGTTGAATCGGTGATCAACCATCATCTAGATCCAGTGTGAATCGTCTTGGGGATGCTGATGGCACGGGTGTAGTGGCAGCCCCATTCCTTGTAGCTGGTGGTTGAAAGGTCCAAAAGCGTTGCTTCCGTAGTGTATAAGCAAGTAGCACAAGGACGGATACCACTAAAGCAGCATAAGCGGCGATATGTTGATGTTGTATTGGACTTATTTGGTCAGGCAGCTCTTGGTTGTTGAGTGTGTTCAATTTTAGCTGCAAGTCATCCAGTTCCTTATCTTCTTGTACATTGTTCTCTGATATGTTGAGTTTCGTAAAAGGTCCTTAAATGGTGTTTGGCTTGATTATGTTGCCAAAATGAGCATAGCCCTTTCTCACTTGACTTATAATGGTGTTGAACGTACTGATGCTAATTTCTGAGTTGCGTGCTGTACAACCTGATGACAACGTTAGTAGACCGGTGTCCTTTATTTTTATAGTCGACGGGGTTCCGTTGCATACGGCTTGTAGTTCCATTGCAGAATGCGTTGCAAAGATCCAATTATTGGGACGGTGTGTTTGACCATACCATTTTGGTTGTTTTATGAGTTACTTTACACGTCGGTGGTGTTTTGTTGTTAAACAGTTGAAACTCACACCGATTGTTAACATTAAACATAGCTTGATGGTCAAAGCATATGTATTCTTCATTCGGTAATGTCCATGAATTGATCCCTGTGGTTGTTTACAGCTATAATAGGTGTCTTAAGCTCAAACAGTCGCCAGCTTGTAGAGTCCCACATTGGAAACGGCACAATATTAAACAGTTCTAATATTGATGTTGACACTAGTGGTGGTTTTATTCTAAATATTACATGAGTGTCGGTGACTGTGCCTTCTGCTCTCATAATTCTGTACAGATGCATCACGTTAGATGATGTCACTGGTGGCATTTGATCTGGCGGCAAATGATCCCGTATTTGATCCAATTGTTCCTTTAATTGATCGGGAGAAATCAATATTGGGCTTATTGTACGGTGACGAATTCCAGTAAGTACGTCCACTATTTCTGATTGCATGCTTCTAACAGCTTCTCATTTTATCAGCGTAGTCCGAGTCTAATACTCCGAATAGACTGTTCGCAATGTTGCCCACTACATCGAATGGGGACCGGCGGTTTCGTGTACGCTGCATAAGTGAGTTTGTCATTTGTAATTCACGATACACGTGACGAAAGTGCAGATATATGGAGTCATATGGACATGTATGATCTGTAGTTAATTCTGGGCATGTGTCATTGAATTCGTCTATGCCTGCACTAAATGTTTCCATATCTCGCCAGTATGGTTCCAATTCATAGTATATTACCATGGTCCAGTCGGAAACTGCTCTCTTCGTTGTTCCAATTTTCTCATAGTAGATTCCAAGCTTTGTGTCGAACCGTGTCACAGATACTGAATTGGTCAGTACCAAGGGTAGCATAAAGAGCAGGATTAATAAAGTCGAAGTTATGGTTCGCCGTTTTCGTTGAACGGGTGGCGCATCATTTTTGTCTGTGTCCTCGGTTTCCTTAATAGGTCGTTTTTTGGCCATGTCTTCTGGAAATAACGGCGCAAGCCTGGTTATGGGGTGTTTGTAGATGCCTGAGGCAGTTTTGACGTCAACCACTCGAATGTGATTATCCTGGCGTGGATATGTGCGTACAATGCGTCCCATTGGCCAACTCATCACAGGTATGTTGTCTTCCTTGACATTGGAGTTGACGGCCTTCCACTTATGTCTGGCTTGCAATTCTTGTAAATACTCCTGTGACCATTGCTTCCAAAATCCTTGCTTGAGTCTGGATACTAGTTCCCACCGTTTTAGTAAGGATTTTTCGTTGCGGGCTGTGTTGACATCGGGGGGAGCAGTCAGCGTTTCACCAATCAGAAAATGTGCTGGGGTGAGGGCTGTGTTGCCCGTAGGGTCATTTGACATTGGTGTAATTGGGCGAGAGTTTAAGATCGCTTCAATTTCGATGATAACCGTATTTCTTCAAATGTTAGAGATGCGGTATTTTCGTAATAACCAGTAGATGTTTTGCAGACTTTATCGCAGCTTCCCATAGGCCTCCAAATGATGGCGCTCGTGGCGGTATGAATTTCAAGGCAACTTGTTTTTTGTTGCAGTGAATGATGATCTCAGCTTGAGCTTTCTCTCCAAATATTGAACCTCCTAATTCCTTTAGTTGGTTGTTTACTCCAACAAAGTTGGTGGCATTGTCACAATGAATCGTTTGACATTTATATAATATAAGTTAAGAATATTTCTACCTAATAACCCAAATACCCTAACGGACTGCAAATGGCGCATCAGATTCCAAATAACCTAACGGATTGCAAATGCCGCGACACAACTAAAGAATATTTCTGCTTAGGCGCCAGAATGCCCAAACGGACTGGAAATTGCGAATGACCTAACGGATTGCTGCCGCGTCAACATATTATAACAGCGCCCAGCTTCAGCGACACACTTACTTCCTAGGCGCCAGAATGCCCTAACGGACTGCAAGTACCCTGTCGGATCACAACTGACCTAACGGATTGCAGATGGCGCGTCGGCATATTATAACGGAGCCTTACAGCGACAGCAGCCACAGCGACACAACTACAAACGCCAGACGCCAGCAGAGCGCAGCA
The DNA here is from genome assembly GCA_035043275.1 of Drosophila tanythrix. NCBI lineage: Eukaryota > Metazoa > Arthropoda > Insecta > Diptera > Drosophilidae > Drosophila > Drosophila tanythrix. The sequence continues at coordinate 68,964 of JAWNNC010000368.1, read as the reverse complement.
AACCGATGTTTCATTTTTAATAAAGAATATTGAATAAGTTAGTCCTAATAAAGCACTCAAAGGAAACAGTTCTGTTTTTTTTAACAAAAACTCTAAAGGAACAGTTTATTTTATATATATATATATGTATTTACCGGGCAAACAACTAGCCAGTTATCCAATAATTGCAGTTGTTATTTTCATTCAACATAAGTCAATAGCAGCAAAACAGTTGCCAGCTCAGCTCGTCTCAAATCTAATTGGAGAGCACCACAGTTCTTGACAGAGCTTTTTAGGAATGAATATACATGATGCAAGCGCAGTTGCAAACAATTGTTCATTGTCTATTTAATTTGTAATTTGTGTGGTAATTTGAGCTACGCTTCGCACTTGGCTAGAACGTGTTTTGTTCTGTTTGTGGTGGCTAAATCAAATAGCTTAAAACGATAGTGTTGATAGCCCATCCAAACAGTAGCGCCTCTAAATGCTACTGCAATTAGATCCCTAAGCCCCGCAAAACAGCACGCGCATCATTCTAATCCCAAGCACTATTCTAATCAGCTTGTAACCCAATGCGAAACAGATCTGTCGTGATTTCCATTTAGGCAAAATGGGAGAAAAAATTCAACGAAATTATGTATTTAGAATGAGGAAATGTTGAAATTATTTTTATGTATTTCGAAAAGAAGTGTGACAAACTAATGAGCATTATTTTTAGATATAGTAATCATCGAGAGACCAAGTTGTGATCAAATATTTATTGTTTTTAAGATCGTTTCATTTTTGATCTGATTTAACATCAAACATGAATGCGAATATTGTTCCAGTGGGCAAACCATTCACAAAAAGCTATTGTTTTCGAAAATCGATTCAGTTTTGAAGAAGTTAAGAAGTAAATTTTTTGGAATAGCATTTTAATATTTTAAACTTCAACCGAAAGTAGGGTTTTCAAATTGAAATGCAGTTTTCATCTAGAGCTCAAAACATTCAAAGAAAAACATCGCTTTTCAAAATCGTTACAGTTTGAATAAAATTATGGTTTGTAAACTTCTCAAATTAGATTTTTAGGAAACGCATATAAATTCCAACAATCCCTAACATAGAATCTAAAATGCCAAGTATAACAAAATAAAGGAAGGGCATATGCCGTTCATTATACAGATACAACATTTTTCTTCAAGTGTAACTGCAGAATTTAAAACATTATAGCATTTGTATTTGAAACGAATGTTCAATCCGACTGCAAACTAAGTACATGCTAATTGAACAACTTACCTTGAGCAGAAGTATGTACGTATGCAGTTAACATATGGAGCAGAAAGCAAGTCCATGATCTGACCGCCAAATATGTGATCCAGTACTTTTATCATTACAAACAGGTATAGGGTCACAACTATAATCAGAGTATTACAATAGTCAATAAATTGAATTGTATTAGCATGAAACATAGAATCTAGAATGAGAGACTCAAGTGGGAGTAAGTGTGCTATAACTCAGCACGTACTTGAGATAGTGGATGATAACTGGCTGAAACGGCGTGTTCCAGGCAAGTAATGATTATGTCGAAATATGGGACAGTTCGAGCGCCGTCCTGTTTATCTACGCTGTCCTGCGCGTATAGGCGCGTCAGCCTCGAGAAATTTTTATACAGAAAGCAGGTTGAGCGAAGATAGTTGCTATAAAGCAGCTTCTGTTGCAGTTTGTGTGGATATCAGCGCATCGTATCTAGACTGGACAGAATGAGCTGATTGAGCCATATTCATTAGTATTGAATGAAGACACGCGATCAACGCATGATCCATTATTGAAAACAACAACGCGATCTCGATTTATGGCTGAATGAGCATGGCAACGAACAGCATGCAGGAAGATAATACAGATTCTTCGATTTTGCGTGTAAGCGCCGCTGTCACACGCGCAAATAGTGGAGCGAAATTCCGTCATAAGAGTCACTCCATTTGGACTATCAAGCATTTTTTGGAGCCCTTAGGCCTAAGTCTCTATTTTCAAGGTTTTTTTTTTTGCCTTAGTACGCGACACTTTTTTGAGGAGACGGGTCAGACAGCTATAAATCGCTATATGGCTGATGTCATAAACAGCAGAGGGCAAAACATAAACAAATTTTTTGTATTTTTTGTTCGTGAGAAAGCGCCGCAGGTCTCCTAAAAAGGCATTTGTAGTCAGATCGCTGACCAGCTCGAGGTGGACTGCCTTTGAAGAGAAGCAACAGAAGCCTTATATGGTCTTTTTCAGCGAACTTTATGATGAACAAATTGGTCGCAGTAGTTGTAGTGAGAAAGGCCGCAGTAGGCTGTAGTAGATCGTGCACTCTATTGTGAGGAGCCATATAGCTTTGGCAATTAAATGTACATAAATATGCGCCCCTCACAGTAACTGCATATCACGACCGAAATCCGACCCTGATTGCAGTTGCGGCGAATTCGCTCTCTTTCGCCCTCTCTTTCTGCGCAGGTTGTCAGCCATATGAGCGTGTCTGACACACATGTCCGTTAGGACATGTGCCGTTATAGTGAGGCGAGTGCAATATCGCCATCCATACTCGCACTAACGTCAGACATGAGCTGGCGCCAGCAAAAGGGCAGTGGAAAATTACCAAAGATCACGCCACCGAGCCGATCACGTGATCTTTGGTACAGTCGCGACAAAAGGCTGCGACGCAGGCCTATAAAAAGGGCGTCGCAACACAACAGGGGGTCAGTCAATTAAAAGTCAGAAGAAAGTCAGTCAAAATAAAGTGATAATAAGCGGAAACTCAGCCCAAACAAATACCGAAGTGTAGAACCAATAGTGAAAACGCAAGAACAACGTGTGTCAAACAGGATGACACACAAGCAAGGAGCGCCGAAGGATCAACACCACGCCGAAGGACAACACAGGACATTGGAGTCCTGAAATCGGCTGAGAGGTGAAATCCTTGCCACGCTTGAGCGTAGTGACAGGCAAATCCGTGCCAACTAGGTGAGAGTAAGTGAGTAGAAACCTGTGTTCAGACAGCGCATGTGCGAGTGAATCTTGGTGGATAACCAGAGTGCCGTACTGTGTCGCTGTCGGGCAGGCAGAACCACTAATATCCCTAGCTGTGCGCGAAGCGCCTGAACCAAAACTCTTGCGAACAGGTGCACGCTTCGAAGCTGACCAAGGGCTTCAGTGGACCGCCCTTACCCCGCGGTACACAAATAAATCTGTACAAGCGAAGAAACCAAGCGAAGAAACACAATAAAGAAACCATTGTTAAATATATAATAAAAACCACGTGTTATCAATTATCGCAAACGCAACCAAATATAAATTTTTTGCACGGACCCACATCTCGACCGAGTTTTAGCCCGGCAGAAGCAAAACGGTCCGTTACACTCGGGTGGCAGATTGCCCATAATTTGATTCATTAACTTGGGCCTTGCCTTGCTGCATGTCACACAGTTGTGAACGATGTTTCTCGAAATAGTTTTGTCGTTCAGAATCCAATATTGTTATCTAGCAGTTGCTCGTAAGGCTTGAGCACCGCAGTGCATGTTGTCTTCATGCAGCTCTCCCAATATCATCTTTACTATTGGATCGTTGTAAGGCTGCAAAATCTGGTGACTTGCATTGTACGGGAGTGGGGCTTGCTCCAATCTATCTCCAACTCGCATGAGTCCATCTGACCCTTGTATTGGTGAGAGTGATGAGATGGGACTCTTTTTGTCCACTGTGTTGTGGCGCTTCAAACTTTTCAGTTCACCTATAAATTCAGTTTGTTTTACTGTTCGTAGAATTATATTGCGAGCGCGGTCCAGTTCCATTTTACACAGCGTGGTCGCTGCTGATCTGTAACGCTTGTAGCAGAATCGCAACATGTAAGCCACAATGCGTTATAGTAACTTGAAAAATGAGTTGCTGTGTCGGCAGGTATACAACTCTTCGCCTATTCCTGATTGAGTTGCAGCTAAGCTTATGTGCTTAGTTTTCCTTTCCGGGTTGCTCGGAGAGATGATGAGAGGGGCTATCCATTTGTCTCGAGAGCCATGGAGAAAGAGTGGTCCATAGAGCCATAGACTGTGCTCGTGTAACTTTCATGCTGATATTCTTCTTGAGAGCACATCTGCTGCGTTGTTGCCAGATGATACATGCCGCCAATTATTCTGACTTGTCACTGCCTGAATTTTCGCTATTCGGTTGGCCACAAACATATGATATGTGGAAGACGGTGCATTGATCCATGAGAGAACAACGGTAGAATCCGACCAAATGTATCCTGGCACTGTGGTGGAGTCAAGGTTGAGATCGCGTCGAATCCTGTCCGCGAGCTCAGCACCCAGCACAGAGTTCTAGACGAGGTAGTGACTATTTTGCTGTTGGAGCCACTCGAGACTTTGAGCATAGTAAGAGCACAGATATTTGCTTGTTTTTGTACGTTGCGCGTACATATATTGCTGCGCCATATGCCTGTTCTGAAGCATCCACAAATGTGTGCAATTCCTTCGTGACTGGAGTTTTTCCATCGTATATGTGCCTTGGAATTTGCATTGAATTGAGGCTTTGCAAGTCCTCTCTATAATCCTTCCACTCGTTCTGAATATTTATGGGTAATTCCCAGTCAAGTTTTGACTCCCAGAGTCGTTGCATAAAAATTTTTGCCTTTTACCACGACAGGAGCGAACAGGCATAGACGATCGAAAATCTGTGCCAGCTCCGAGCACACTACACGTTTTGTGATTCTTTTTGCTGTGCTGCTTTGTGTGCGGCCGCAGAATTGATCCTTTTGTGGCATCCAAATAAGGCCCAATGTCTTGACACTGTAATGTTCCTGTGTTTCGTCCAGCTTAATATTGCTTATGATGTCATCCTTGGGTATTCCTTGAACAATTTGCTCATTGTTTGAGCACCATTTTCGTAGGTTGAATCCCTTGGGGAGTAGTATTTTTACCAACACCTGTCGAATTTGGATCGCTTCTTGTATTGAATCTGCTCCTGTGAGACAATCATCTATGTAGAAGTCATCCCTTAGGGCAGAGGATCCTAATGGCGAACTGCTTGTGTGGAGTGAAGCTAAGTGATTTAGACACTTAGTTGCCAAAAACGGAGCCGATGCTGTTCCATATGTAACCGTTTTTAATCGATAGTACTTTAATTCGTCATTTGGATGTTTTCTCCAAACTATCATCTGATTAAATTGGTGTTCCGGGTTTATCCATATTTGGCGATACTTCTTTTCAATATCTGCCATAAATACGTACTTGTGCGTTCTGAATCTCAATAGAATTGACATGAGATCACTTTGCACCGTGGATCCAACTTGCAATATGTCATTTAAGGATTTTCCTGTCGATGTCTTACATGATGCATCGAAGACAACTCTTAGCTTGGTGGTGCTGCTGTCAGGTTTCAGCACACAATGATGAGGGATGAAATAGTGAGATTTTCGAAGGAGCTTTCGAGGGACAGCTTTCATATGACCCAATTGTTCGTATTCAGTCATGAAATCCAAATACGATTTCCAGATTTTTGAATCTGTCCTTCTTTCTATTGCGAGGAAACGTTTTTCTGCAGTCTCCAACGAGGGCCCCAGGGCTGAAGAATGTTCAGCAAACGGCAATTTTACTATGAATCTCCCATCTGCTGCAGTCTGCAAGTTCTCTACGAAATGGCTCTCGCACTCCTTTTCAATTGGTGTACGATGCCTTTCTGTGGTTTCCAAATTGTCAATGGTCCAGAATCGCTCCATTATGGTATTTGTTTCCTCTCCCGTTGCTACTGCACAAATGGCTGCTGACATCCTTGAATTTTTGATTTTTCCCGCCACAACCCATCCCAACTTGGTCTCTTGCATGATTGGACCAGAGGGTATTTTGTGTTGTTGCGGGAGCAATAGTGCATAATAATGTTCCGCACCGATAAGCATGTCGATTTTGCCAGGTTTATTGAACTGGGGATCTGCCAATGGTAGGTTTGCTGGCATGTTCCAATCTTTGTCATTTATACTTTGGGTTGGCTGATCCGTAATAATGTGCTGTAGAATAACTGTTTCAATCCGCATTGTAAAGTCGTTGTGTAATGACTTTACCAACAAATTTGCACGAGCTCTGCTTGTCTTTTGTTGTCCACCGATGCCTTCAATTCGTAATGTGGAACCGTGTCGATTTAATGATAACAAAGAGGCGAGTCGTTCTGATATCGCGTTGATCTGAGAATCGTGATCCAGAATCCAGCAAAGCCTTGAACGTTGCTTGTTGTCCATTATTTCCCTGGACTATTACTTTTGCTGTTGCAAGTAGATTCATATTCTTGCTACTTGCTGATGCCACAATTGGATTTTGTGGCTCCAATGAGGAGATTTCCAAATGCAGCAGCGTATGGTGTCTTTTTTGGCACTTGAAGCATTTAAAGGGATTTGGGCAAGCCTTTGCCATGTGGCCTCCATTGAGGCAGTTGACGCATAGTGTTTGTCGTTGAATCCAATTTAATCTCTCAGCGGCTGTCTTTGCACGGAAATCGGTCGCACCGAAATATGACATGATGAGCCTTCTTGCAATAGACACAATCCTTCCTTGTAGTTGAGGAGGATGCACAAGTTGTTCCCATCGAGTCTCTTTTGGTATTGCTATGTGTTTTGCTTCCGCTAGCTAAAACACGAACTCTTTGTTCAAGAAAATGGAGCATGGTGTCCAGTTTTTGTATCTTCTTCGAGTTGCTTAGTGATTGCTCGAACAGCGTTTTATTTGTGCTGTCGAGCTTATTTCTTATGACCGCAATTAGAATAGGGTCCCACGTTGAAATGTCTAGTCCCAGTCCCTTGAGAGATGCAAGGGACTCCAAGGTGACTATGTAAAGCTCTTTAAGCGATTTTACATTATCGTTAATTGCTTGTTGCATTAAGAATCGGTTCAATACCGTTGATGCAATGTCTCTTGGATTGTTGTAAGCGTCAACCAAGATGTTCCATGCGTGGAGGTAATTATCCTCTTTCAAGTCGATTTGGCGTATTAATCTTTCTGCCTCACCGATCACGCTGGTTTTTAGATACCACATTTTCTGCATTGTTGGCATGTTGGTATTGTGTACCATGGACACAAACATATCGAAAAATTGTGTCCATTTTAATATATCCCCATCAAATTTGGGGATGGTTATACGAGGCAAGTTTATGTCATTGGTGCACTGCTTATTGTTTTTTGAAGCTAGTGCCCTTTGAACATCTTCTTCTGCCTGTAGATACTCCTTTGTATCATATCCATTTTCTTCCGGGTTTTCGACTTCTTCATACAGCCGAAAATGGACTTCTTGGATTTGAGCCCATAGATTCTTTATGAGCTCTAGTGATGTGTGCTCAATAGGGGTGCTTTGGTGCAATGTGCGATGCAGTGATGCGATCATTGCCCTTTGTCGCCGGCACAATGCAACCACCTTGACTTCTAAGGTGGATTGCTGACGCTGACCATCGCCAATCTCAATCCTCTTGCTTGTGGCTTGATTTATGGTTTCAGCTTCGTTTTTCATCACGTCGGGGTCACCAAAATGTTTGGTATATTATGAGGGAAGTATTCAGCACATAAACTGACTACTAAAGGTCGTCGCAACTAGCACTTGAACTAGTTGGACTGCGGAGAGTGATGTCCTTCGTTGCGCACAGTAAATGCGATGGTAGAAATGAATGTAGACCTCTGACGATATTGAGGCTATGACGAACACTGACTTTATTGAGTAAAAATGTATTTTTTATATGCAAAATTCTTAGACGATAATGTTTGCTTAGGACTAGTTATGCTATTTACGAGTTGACCTAAACAATCAATAGTTATCTATGGGTCATGTCTTAATATCTTATTTACGACGCTGCCTGTGATACTATCTGCTAACTGCAGACCGCTCGACAGATGGTGTGAAAATATTTCTAATCACAACCCATGGATTGTGTGTATCTTATTTGCTGTGTATCTGAGCTATCTGCAGCGTAGTTACAAATGGCTTATGATTAAATACGTGTTAATTTATATGAACCTAAACATATTTATTTATTTATTTATTTATTGTCAACTAGGATCAGTCAACACCAAAATTACAAAAATTAAGAAGTTTAATTTAATTCAATTAAAAATAAAATTAAAATTATGTATAAATTTCAAAATAATAATAATTTAAATGAATTAAAATGAATACTGGGGGTATTTAAATGCAAAATAGTCCAACATTTGTTGAATGGATTGGGGAAAACCCAAAAAAAACCCAATCAGACCGAAGATAATTAGTAAGAGTTAGTTATCCACCACCTGTGCATTGCGTGCCTGCAATAAGCAATGAGAGGTCATATCGTTATGCCCCAATCATAACTTGACGTCATCAGCATACATTAATATGTTAGAATGCAATACTACTGAAGGAAGGTCATTAATAAATAGGTTAAAAAGCACTGGACCAAGGTGACTACCCTGGGGTACACCAGAGATGACTTGGATAGGTTTAGAAAGCACAGATTTAAATAAAATTTTTTGAGTTCTGTTATTCAGATACTCCGAAATCCAGGTCAGAAGGTTAGTAGGAAATCCTATAAGGTTTAATTTGTGAAGAAGGAGACAATGGTTAACAGAATCAAATGCCTTACTGAAGTCTGTATAAACGACATCAGTTTGCATTTTATTCTGAAATCCCTTGATCACAAGGGAAGTAAATTCAAGAATGTTAGTGGTAGTAGACCTACATTTCATAAAACCATACTGGAATGGTGAAATAATAGATCTACATAAGTGTTTCAGTTGAGTCGTTAATATTTTGTCAAATGCCTTAGGTATTGCGGACAATTTTGATATACCCCTATAGTTTTTTATATCAGACTTTGGGCCATTTTTATGGAGAGGAATAATAAAGGATTCCTTCCAAATAGCGGGAAAACAACAAGTTTCAACAGATTAATTGATCTCTTAAACTTCTTATAGTACCTTGACTTCCCATTTTTCAACCTATCTAATTCCCGCGAAAACCAGGGAGGCCTATTAGCTTTCCCAGGATTCGAATGGGGAACACAAGCATCCAAATGCGAGTCAATCGTAGAATAAAATATTGACACAGCATTATCCAGATTGGTGCAAGAGTAAAGTTCTGCCCAATCAGTGTCAAATAATAATTGGTTAAGTTTAATAAAATCAGCTTTACGGAAGCAACGATTCTTTCGTGTAGAATCCGATTTACAAGAGGCACAAGAGTTGGCAGCTCTATATTCAAATCGAGCGAAGGATGTTAAGGATCTTAGTACTCGGAATTAATTCTATAATGCCCCCGGGCATATGTTCTAATACCGTCTTCTCTTATTTTTCTTTTATTATCTTTACAACTTAAAGTTGTTTTTCTAACCTTATGTGAATACAAATTATGTATCTTTGATCTAAATATCAACATATCATCAGAAAATGTCTTGTTTTCAAAAAGAAATTCCTTATAGTTATTTATGCTTAACTTATCTATTGCCGACTTTTTTACACCTTTGGATTTTTTAATGCACCCACCCCCATCAAGAGACAATGAGTACATTTTAGCTCTAAGCCCTACAAACTCTAACATTCTTTTCCTACAATTTTCGTCTTTCATCATACCCAAGACTTTCTTATTGCACCTTTTAATCCCATATTTTTGTCTTTTGGATACTCAAATCTCATCTCAACATCTTCAGCAATATCTTTAAAGAAATCATTTGTTTCAATAGAATATATGAATCAGTCTGTATCCATTTAATTCAATGAAACTTTCTCTTGGAATTTTGGCTTCATGTAATCATAATGAAAATCGTACATTTGCCATTTTGACAGTTCTAAAACCACAAAACCTAAATACATAGGCTCATCATATACATTATGTAGACGATTCATTTGAATCGCATACATATCTTCAGAAAATTGGGCACAACTATGGAAACTGGCCTTTGCAATAAGGGCACGAGCACCCAGCCTATTGCAATTTGTGGTTTCCCAAGGTGTGACCAATTTAATATCTTTACGTTTTTCAACGTTTTCCATCGTCTTTCCATAGACTGCATTATTTAATAATTTGAAAAAGTCTTTTCAAAACAATTTTTCGCCAACGTTCTGTGAAATGTATTGAAGTCTTTATACTGTTTAAATTCCAAAATCTTATGAATTTTTGATAATTTGAGACCATTTCTTAAACATTGCTGAAGGTTTCTATAATGGATGGGATACTTTGTTTTCGATCTTAGGTCAGCAACAAGCTTTTGAACTTTAGCCTCCGGAGTAGGCTTTTTGATTCTACGGAGAAACAAGGCAGATCATTGTGGTAATCATGAAGAGAGTGTGGATACAAAAGATCCAACTAGAGAATGTATTCAGACTCTGAATTTTCGGAGATAAACGAAATGTCGAATGCATTTATTTCAGCATCACTCATCCATCTAAAACCAGAATATGGGAGATTTTGAGACAGCGCAACCATATAAATTATTAGCATCTAAGTACATCAGAAATTCTGATGGTTTAGAGCTATCATAATTCTCCATATATATATGGTTTGCTTTTGAGTAGCGCTTACAGCACTGGACTAAGCCACCACGAATGCCCATTTGAATAAACCTATACATATTAATATCAGTGTGCAAATCTAATTCTATTTTTGTGGTCTTTAGCATTGCATCCCATGAAAGACCAGGTGTTGTGTAATAATGGGCGGGATGATGAATAAATTTTCTTGCAAATAGCTCGAAAATTTTGAAAAACAAATGCAAGTAGGAGAACATCAGTCTTAAGATACAGCTCCATGTAATCAGCTGAAAACTGACCAAACATTTTGTGCATGAGTATAATCCTCGAGTGAGCATTCTTTATTAGTTAAACTATTAATGAATTTATTTCTGGGGGGAAGAGCTGACTCATATAATCTGCTCTCCGAGTTGATATACTCATAGGGAAAGACCCCTTCCTACATATTACATGAAACTCATTATCTAATGGGAAAATTTTTTATACATTAATGAAATTTTCTATTTATAGACTGCTACTAAGTGCATCTAGACTTGTTGCCATGAACCGGAAGGTATTTAGGAATCTAATATCTAGGTTTTTGTCATGGGATGCTATTTTGACAGTGAAATGTTCAACTCCTTATTAAGGGGAAGGACTTTAATATCACCTTCAATTTTATTTAATTCCCTAACGAATGAATGGGAATCATATTTAGAGAAATTGTAAAAAAATACAGGGACAAAAGGCGCAACTTGAAAATTAATTTGCAGACATTATGTGCTGCTCCCCTCTAACGCGATCATTGCCTAAAGACTTTTGACAAATGTGACAATTGAGAGCATTTCTAAAACTAAACTCTTCTTCGTCTTTCATAACTATGGGCTTAACGTAAGTTAAATAATTGGTATAATTTTCGCTTACATCTCTGATAAGAGACTTGACAAATTTTACACCTGCATCTTCCCCAGTCTCTAAAATAAACTTTTCTAAAGCTGGGTTAAATGCAAACTTTATGTAATGTGAAAACACTATTGGGATGTGCTGAGAAGTTGATACAACATTCTCACTAAGTTGTGCATTGAGGGGGGTGAGTACGCATTCAAAGTCGGCATGCACAATAAAAGGTACATCTAAACTACGATTAAAATTTTTAAAACTAAGGCTTGCCTCTTCTTCTGATGGGAGCGTTGAGTAATTTATACACGTCTTGCAGAAATAAAGTTGCCCATGGTGTGACGTAATTTGTCTTCTTATCAGCCTAAAAGTAAATGGAAAAAATCAAAAAATAAATATTAATGAAAAATATTCTTTTTAATAAAGAGTATTTATTAAAAAATATTACCTTGATAAATTCTTTATCCATACGAAATGAGCACGCTCAAAAACCAAAAACATTAATAATTTTTTTTTTGAGCTTAAAAAATTTTTATTTGGTTCTAAGGTATCGGAAAGTCCAAATTCGAAAAATTTAGGGAAAGCCTTTCATAAATTTTTATTGCCGAACTCTCAATGGCATCAACTTTATATGACGAGCATTGTGCTGGTTGATTGTTCAGTGGTGCTTCGAGTGCTGAGATTAATGCCCATTTCAAACAAAATGTGTCATTGTTTTTCACATTTATAATAGCTTTTTTGTTTCTCAGCCCTTTTGGTGTTTCAATATAACTTGAAACTTTGAGCGGAGTATATTTATTAATATTTATCTGTAGCCTCAATATTTGAGTCATCGTGCAGCCGCTGTCCTTCTCCTGGAATTCATTCATTTTTCCGCAAATTAATGAAGTGTGAGTTTTTATGATCTCTTCTATATCACTTAATGCTGTTAACACACACATATTGTGATTTTATTGTCATCAGCATTTCATCATCATTGAATTTAATGTACTCCGCAAAGAGTTCTAAATTCATTTTGCATGCGGTGTGCGTAATTAGCACAGTCTTTATTATTGGGAGTATTCCTTGAGCTGCCTCACTCAGAAACTCTTCTGGTTCCACTAAGCTTTTGTTCTTATTCTCATAAGAAAATGTAGTAATTCGGTTTTTAAACCCACTCGAAATCATTTTAACCTGGATATTCACAGGTGTAAAGACTAGCATCTTATGCGAGTTCGATCGAAGATGGGCGCTCCACTTTGACGATGGTATTTGTATATTGCATGCGGAGCAAACCTTGGTCTGAGTTGATGATGAAGGCCTAGTAGAGTTGATGTTGTTGGTGAAGGTGGTGGGGCTGAAGTTATCATTGGTGATAGTGATGGGATTGATGGTGGAGTCGGCATTGTTGTTGAAGTTGGTGTTGTTGGTTGATGGGGTGGTGTTGTGATTGATGTTGATGCTGCTGGAGTTTGCAATGGTGGTGGTGGGGGTGATGTTGTTAATGAAGATGTTGCTGCTGGAGTTTGTGAAGGTGGTGGGGGTGTTGTTGTAGTTGGTGTTGGTGATGGGGTTGATGGCGAAGTCGGTGAAGGTGGTGGGATTGATGGTAGAGTCGGTGTTGTTTTTGAAGGTATTTAATCCATTATCATTAACCATATAGGTTAAATGATTAAAATAGTTGGGGCGGCTCGGTTCTTGGGACGAGACCTCTCAGGACCAAGCAAGGCATTACAACCTTCAACGCAGGCGATGGAACCTCAAAATCAGAGATAGGGTGTGGCTGAAGTTACACCACCTATCAAATGCAGCTGAGGGATTCGTAGCAAAGCTATCACCAAGATACGGAGGCCCATACCAAATCGAGGATTTTACGTCACCGGTGATCTGCAAGCTAATTATCTTACATATAAGCGACTTGAAACCACACAGCAAAGGGAAGGAGACGAGTGAGTCCCAAAATCCCTAAAATTAAAAAAGGGGGGAAGATAAGTGCGACTATCAAAAAAAAAAATTAGATTCACACTTATACACCTGAATAAAAAAATATATATATATAGTGACATATTCAGATCACGCAGATCCCTCATGTCCACACTCACGCTTATCATACAGCATGCCAACACCGCAGACGCACATTCTATTAATTGAATCATAGCAGGCAAGATAAGACAAGCATAAACAAAGAATTCAACTACCAAAAGAGACCCTCCATAAACAGACCATGAGATAAGAAGCAAGTGTGAGGTTTGCTTATAGATTAAACCACTATCATAAGGAGAGTTACATTTTGTACACCAATCTGAGAATACGTGTTTTTGAATAAAGAATTGTATTTTTTACTAATCAAAACCGTTGTCAGACTTCTAATTGGCGCAGCCGGTAGGATAACAAAGAAATATCGTGAAACGTCGTTGTCCTTTCTGGAAAACAAACTAGAGAGACACGAAAAAAAAAAAAAATTTTCCGCATAAGGACCCTGTTATCCTTGAAAATCTTTTTTTTTTAAATTGAACATAAATACGAGAAGAAGACGACGAAGAATTTTTTTTGTGTACAATAAACCTTCTCAAAAAACAAAATGATGCTGGAAGCAACATTGAACCAAGCACTCGGGAAAATTCGCCAAGTACCAACCTTCGGTGGAGAAACGGACGAACTGGGAGCCTTTATAGGAAGGATCGACTTCATAAAGGAACTCTTCCCAAGCGTTGACCCAAGGCAAACATTAATAATGTACAGCGCAATCCAGATGCAGTTACATGGAGAAGCAATGAGGACATCACTAAGACACTTACCAGGAGATTGGGCAGCTCTACGGAGCATACTAATTTCCACCTTCGAAGCACAAATACCTTGTGAGGAAACACTGAGAAGAGTTTACAACACATATTTTGGAAGAAGTATTCGTGAGTTCCTCGAAGAACTCGAGCAGAAATCCTTCGTAATATCAAATAAGTTAGTAATAGAAAATAAAGCCGAAAATATATCAATGTACTCAAATGCATTAAATAATACGGTTAGAGATGTAATACATAAAGACTACCAGACAGGTTATACATGCAGATAGCCAGATATGATGTATCATCAACCGATAAATTAAAAGCAGTAGCCCAAGAATTAGGTTTATACGAAGACCGCATATCAGAAAAAGCAAAACCTGCAAATAACACACATTACAATAAAAGTAATAACAAATATTATCCAATAACTCAACAAAATTTCAACCCAAATTATAATCCAGGAATCAACAGAATTGTAATACGAATTATAGAAATCAAAATTCACAAAACGAACCAATGGTTAATGAACAATTGTATAACGAATATCTACTAAAATTAAATCAAGGCAGAATGCAAAACCCAACCAATTATCAATCAGATTGTAATAATATCAGACCACCTAACCAATCGACGAAAAGAAAAAGACCTAGTAATAGTGGACAATCAAAAATGGACTGGACAGAAAATTTTCATCAAACAGCCTCGGAAACGAACACAGAACCCCATTCATAAGAATAATTATGAATAACCAACAAATGCGATGCTTAATAGATACAGGGTCATCAGTAAATATAATGAATCAAAGTTTCTTTAATTACAAAACTTCTAAAGAGAATATTACTTGTCAAACCATAAGTGGAGAAGTAAAATTAAATACCAGCATATCATTAGCTCCTAGCAGACTTTGTCCAACAGATCAGAAATTTTACATACATAATTTTTCCAAAAATTTTGACATCCTCTTAGGCCAAACGTTCCTTAAGGATTGTAGAAGTGAGATCAACTACGAAGACGAATTTGTTAGACTTAATGATTTCAATTTTTATTTAAATACAATAACGAAACCAAGGAAAATGAATACAAAGACCCACCACATGACAGCATACGCATTCGATAACGAATTAGTTGAAAGCAATCAATTTAGATTAGAACACCTAATTAAAGAAGAAAAATCGACGTTAGCAAAAATTTTGTTTGAATTTAGCGATATTGAGTATAAAGAGATTGACAACTTGACTTTCACAAATACTGTAAAACACGCTATCAATACAAAAAATTAGGAAAATTGTTATAGGAAACCTTATAAATATCCTCAAAGCTATGATGAGGAAGTTAACAGGCAAATGAAAGAAATGATGCGTCAAGGCATTATGACCATCTAATTCACCAAATTGTTCTCCTATTTGCGTAGTACCAAAAAAAGAAGATGCATCAGTTGAGAAAAAATACAGAATAGTCGTAGACTATCGCAGCCTTAACGAAAAAACAGTTAGCGATAAATTTCCCATACCTATAGTGGATGAAATATTAGGCAAGTTAGGAAAATGTCAATATTCACAACAATCGATTTAGCTAAAGGGTTTCATCAAATTCAGATGGATGAAAAATCAGTAGCAAAAACAGCATTCGCAACCAAAGCAGGACATTTCGAGTATACACGAATGCCATTTGGCTTGAAAAACGCACCAGCAGCCTTTCAACGTTGTATTAATAATCTTTTGGGAGATTTAATTTACAAAAATTGTCTAGTTTACATGGATGATATAATAGTGTATTCCACTTCATTGGAAGAACACATATTAGCATTAAAGAAAGTTTTATGTAAGCTCAGAGAAGCAAATCTAAAACTACTACTAGATAAGTGCGAATTCATGAAAAAAGAAACTGAATTTCTAGGACATATAATAACAACGGAAGGAATAAAACCTAACCCAATAAAAATAAAAGCCTTTAAAGAATTTCCAATCCCTAAGACTCCAAAAGAAATCAAAAGATTCCTAGGATTATGTGGATTTTACAGGGAATTCATACCAAATTTCGCAAAAGTTGTGAAACCAATGACAATAAAGCAAAGTCAATGAAAAAGAAATAAAATACATAGATGCCTTTGAGAAATTAAAGTTACTCATAATATCAGACTCAATATTGGTATATCCGGATTTGAAGAAAAAATTCTCATTTACTACAGACGCTAGTAATTATGCGTTAGGAGCAGTTTTATCACAAGATCACAAACCAATATGTAATGGTAGTAGAACTTTAAACGAGCATGAGATAAAATACTCAGCAATGAAAAAAGAATAATTAGCAATAATATGGGCATCGAAAAATTTGAGATCATACTTATTTGGTAGAAATTTCGAAATACTTAGCGATCACAAACCCGTTATATGGCTAAATAACATAAAAGAGCCAAACATGAAGTTACAAAGGTGGAAGATAAAACTAAATGAATTCGATTATGAAATCAAATACATACCAGGCAAAGAAAACTACGTAGCTGATGCACTATCAAGAATTAAAACAGATGAAAATAACCTAGACGAAAATTTCATGGGAAATGCTCAAGATAGCATAGCAGCAACAAGACACAGCGCAAACGAAGATAGCCAAAATTGCATTCAAATCATAGAAAGACCATTGAATTATTATAATAATCAAATAGAATTTATATAAGGAAATACCGAGGAAATAAAGAAAATTAGCTATTTTCACAAAACCAAGATTATAAAAAATTACATAGAAATGACAACAGAAAAAGCGAAAGAAATCATAAAAGAATATCTGTGTGCAAAAAACACTTTTATATACTTACCACATGAAGGTGACTACGCAATATTGCAAAAATCTTATTTAGAAATAATACAAAGAGATTGTCCGATAAAAATTTAAGAGAACCACAAAAAAATTAAAAGATATCCAAACTTATTCAGAATTTATACAAACCATATTAAACGACCATACAAACCTTTTACACCCAGGAATAGAAAAAACTATATTAATGTTTAAAGAAAAATATTATTTCCCAGATTACCAAAAACTAATACAAAACATAATTAACGAATGCGAAATTTGTAATATATCAAAAGTGGAACACGGAGACACAAAATTTAGTTATGAAATAACACCTGAGGTTTTCAACCTTAGAGGAAAATACGTTATAGATTTTTATATGATTAATAATAAACAATTTTTATCATGCATAGACGTATACTCAAAATACGCTACATTAATAGAAATAAATGGTAAAGATTGGTTAGAAGCAAATAGAGCATTGTTAAAAATATTCAACGAAATGGGAATACCGTTAGAATTAAAAGCAGACAAAAACTCAACATTCATGAGTGGAGCATTAAAAATTTGGTTAGATTCAGAAAACGTTAAAATTAAAATCATAACAAGTAAGAACAGCATATCAGACGTAGAGCGGTTTCAAAAAACAATCAACGAAAAATTAAGAATAATTAATTCAGGGTTCAGATAGTTGCGACTTATTTTAATGAATGTAAACCACGATAGGTTTACATTTCTTTCTTTCATGTGTTTTTATTGTTTTATTTTGTTTAACCTTAGCGTATGCGTTTGTATTTTATGTTATATACTTTATTTATTAGCTTATCTTTCACGATTGATGCATAACCGTGACCGACATGTGTTAAAACGAGAGTGAGATTTAGATAAACTTGCATGTGCAAGGCAAAGACAAAAATCAGGGATGCGCAAGCATATGACGTTACAAACTACGTTAGATCTTTATTTAATGTTGCGCCCAATCACTTGTTGGCTGCTGCTGCCTCTGACATGCTCCCCCCGTTGGAAGTGCGAGGGTTCCAACCGACTTGGTCTCAAGGGGCAGAACAGCGATCTTGCCAACGGCTCTTTTGACGGTGCCAGCTGCAGTTTTGACTATTGCAACCCGCGAGACGCCGTCCTTTATGGAATGGGCGGCCTGGTTGCACTCGATCTGCTGGTAACGGGGCCATGATGTGCTCGAGAAGCTTGGGCTGTATTCGAAAACAACGAATCCATTTGCCGATGACTGCTGACACAGTTTTTCGCCCATCAATGGGCCAGAATCGCTGTCGCAGTGCGGCCAGCAGACTTTGTGGTCCACTGTGTAAGAATTGGCGGTGAAATTGATCGATGATGGCGATGGTGACTGGGTACTGTGCTGGCAGAATTATTGGGTGCTTTGCCTCGTAATCCAAAAACGAATTCTGAAGACGTCCGCCAACGCGAATTAATCCGGAGCTGTCCATAATCAGATTTAACGATGATACGACCTTCTTTGTGAGCAAATCCTTGTGTTCTTCGGCGAAGTGAACCATTTGTATTCCTCTAAGTAGAAGATGTGTACCGGCCTTTATGTCGTCGACTGTAAGTGGGCCTTTGGAACGATCTTGATCTCTCGACTTGAGCTGAGGGAATCTGTATATGTATGCAAAGACTCGTTGCATCTTGCCAAAAGAGTTTTGGTACTTGCATCTGAACGATGTCAAGCTTGTCCGTTCAAATGAAGGCATGACGACGAAGTTCGAGCAGATCTGAGCGGGTAGGAATGTCTGCCAATCATCAGTAGATGAGCGTAGAAAAGCAGGTCCTTCACGCCAAAGATTTGATTCCAAAAGTTCGAGTGCTCCGCAGCCACGTGACAATATGTCAGCTGGATTCAAATGGGTAGGAACATGGTTCCATATCATCCCCTTGGTGCACTCCTGAATCTGAGATATCCTGTTGGATACAAAAATATTAAATTCAGTTGGAGCTTGTCGAATCCA
This sequence comes from Drosophila tanythrix, assembly GCA_035043275.1. Lineage (NCBI taxonomy): Eukaryota > Metazoa > Arthropoda > Insecta > Diptera > Drosophilidae > Drosophila > Drosophila tanythrix. The sequence goes on along the minus strand of JAWNNC010000368.1, from coordinate 50,088 downwards.
AAAGAGTGCAATAGTCGAGTCAGACCAACAATAGAACCGACAAGGGTGCGGTGCGCATTGAGCGATGTTAGAGACGAGCTCTGATAGTAGATGTGCAGCGGCTAATTCCAGCTTAGGAATTGTAAGCGTTTTTAGTGGTGAAACTCTTGATTTGGAGCATAGAAGATGAGAAGACTAGGCACCCTGCGCTTCTGATCGCACGTAAACACAGGAGCCGTATGCGGCTAGGCTTGCATCACAGAACGCATGTATTTCCCATGATGAGTGCGGCTGTAGCACAAAGCGAGGGAATTTGAGCGTACCAGCTACGGCTATTTGGGAGATGTGCTCAATCCAGGCAGAGTGTAGAGACTGAGGAAGGGCTTCGTCCCAATTGAGTTTGTCCTTCCACAGCGTCTGTAAGAATATCTTTAGCTTCGTGATTATAGGAGATATTAACCCGAGAGGGTCGTAGAATTTGGCGATTGTGGCTAGTATTGTACGCTTGGTTACAATGTTGTCGGAGAGGGTAGACGACGGACTGAATTGAAGATAATCAGAGTTAGTATCCCAAGCCAAGCCCATGGCCTTCTTGATATCGGTTCCATCGTCGAACTTCACCATTTTTTCGCAGTCCACTTCCAGCTCGCCATCCAGAGCAGTTTCATCATTTGAACACCATTTGCGAATAGGAAAGTGACCTCTTCGAAGCAGCTCCTTGGCCTGATGACGAATTTCAACAACTTCTTCAATAGTGTCGCCTCCAGTAATCGTCAACGTAGAAATCCATTCGAATGATTTTTGACGCAAGTGGTAGCGAGTTTTCTTCGTCGTAAGAAAGCTGTTGCATAGCTTGAATAGCTAAAAATGCCGCAGGCTTTTTTCCGTATGTAACGGTGTTTAAGGTGTACACCTGGACTTTATCGCCCGCCTTGTCGTGCCATAGGATGCATTGAAGGAATTGGTTATCAAGATGAGTCACCCGAACGCAACGGTACATTTTGCAGATGTCCCCGCATAAGGCAACCTTATAAAATCGAAATCGAAGTAATGTGGTGAATATTTTTGGTTGTATGGATGGTCCTGCAAACAATAAATCGTTTAGAGAGAGTCCAGATGTGGTTTTTGCGGAGACATCAAAAACGACTCGCAACTTGGTCGTGGTACTATCAAGCTTCTGCACGCAATGATGAGGCAAAAAGTATTGAGGTACAGCAGATTGGTTGGAGGCTAATGACATGTGCTTCAAATCAATATATTCGTTCATGAATGCAACATATTGAGACTTTAAAGGCGCATCGAAGCGATTCTTGGCTGGGAGCCGAACTGTGTACTCGCCTGATTCAAGACGCGAATAATTGCGGAGAAATAATTGCACACAAATAGTATCCTCCTCCGACGTCATGTCTGCAGCGCCGCAATAATTGTCGATTTCCCAGAACTGTTTGACCAAATCGAACAACGGTTCCGATTCCGAATGCTTGATCGCTGCAGCTAGAGATGAGTGTTTGGGAATAGCACAGCCTCCAGAAACTATCCGGCCTAATTTGGTCTTCTGAAGCGTGGGTAAATGATTTTCCAAACGAACTTGCCCAACGCAAAGCAAGTCGAAAATATGCCAGCGCCAATTTGCATATCGATCCTTTGACCTTTGTAAAAGAGCGGGTCAGCGAGGTGGCAGTTGTTTGGTATTTTCCATCCGGTGGTATTTATATCAAAGTGAGGCTGATAATCAGTTATCTTTTGCGTTACGACTGCAGAAACTGATCCTTGATATGAGCCAGTAGCTGATTGCGCAACAATGTCAGCTGCTTTGTTGAGCGAGAGAGAGGATTCGCCTATGCCTGATACTAACATATTCGAGTGGCGTACTTCCAACTGAAGCTGGTTGATGAGACGAGTGGTGACAAAGTTGAGCTGCGATGCCGAATTCAGCACAGCTCTACAAAGTACGAAGGTGCCAGATCGATTTCTGACAAGTATAATAGCCGTTGCGAGCAGCACGTAATCGTTCTCATTTTGTTTCTGGGCTCTAGGTGGCGATGTGGATACGGAAACAAGGGATGCACCTTGAGAGCGCGTTGGGTCGGGCAGCTGAGATGCTGAAGAACTTGTGTCCTTATGCAACAATGAGAGGTGCTTCTGTTGGCATTGTTTGCAGTGACCAGATTTGCATTGCTGTTGACTATGCCCTTTGCGAAGGCAGTTAAGGCAGAGGTGCAGCCTTTTATCTTCTCTATAGCGAATTGTAGGAATTAAATTTATAAATCGTGTACACTTTAACAGATGATGATCAACAGATTCGCATAAGACACAATATTGAGTGGTGTTAACGATTAGTGTATTGCGGATTTGTATATACGATTTTCCCACCTGCTTGCCAGGTGTGTGCGTTACCATGGCAAATTCTAAATTTTCCATCATGCGGCATCTCCTTTCCAAGAATGTAGACATGTCTGTCCATTTTGGCAGCCCTTTCAGGGGCAATGTTTCCTCCCTCTTCTCCTGCTTGGCTTGATCCAATTTGGATGTGATCAGGTGAATCAGCAACCCATCTGCAATGTTGTCAGCAGATGCCACTGCATGCAACGCGCGCAGATGTGAATTAATACTGTCACTCAATTGACGCAGACTGATCGCCGACCCCTTTTTCACACCTGAGAGCCTGAATAGGGAACGTACGTGTACCTGAAAATGGAACAATCAATCAACAATGTCAAATCGATTTATTAACAATTCCATGGCTTTGTCGTAATTATCTTCCGTTGGTTCGAAAGCGCGAATCGCTTCCAACGCAGGTCCTGCCCGGCATGATCGAAGATGCTGAAACTTCTCCACTTTAGTTAATTCCACATTTTGGCCGACGTATTGTATTGTACATAGCGAAGAAATCGGGCCAGTCGATGTATGCACCTCCGAAACGTGGAAGTTCAAATTGCGGTAATCTAGAGAGACGCGCTGCGCCTCTTGAGCTACCATTTAGCTCGTTCGGGTTACTCCGGATTGCTGTAGAATGGAGAATCGAGGCCTTACGCAGATTGTTGAGTTCACGAGTAAGGTTGGATGTCACCTCGCAGCTGACTTGGTCCAATTGCGACTTTGCGTCCGTGGCCAGCTCCATAAGATTAAGCTTCTCAAGTTCGGATTGTGCAGCATCAAAGCTAGAGCGCATTTCGCTGATAAAATCCAGTCTAGCCTGCAACTCTGCTTCATCGAAATGCATCATCTGATCAGCAGAAAAAAACGCATTTAATGCATTGAGTTGCCGAGCCACTGATTCTGCCTTTGCCTTGTAAAAGTCCAAGTCAGAGGGAGCAGCCGCATTTGAATTTGATTCGTTCTCAGCCATTTCAATTGCTAGTCACGACTGACTCACGCGATTAGCACTGTCGAATATGCACGTAGGTTTGAGTGTATGCCCAATCACTTGTTGGCTGCTGTTGCCTCCAACAGTGACAATGCCACCAACTTTGTTAGAGCAAACAACCAACTAAAGGAACTAGGAGTATCGATATTCAGCGAGAAGGCTCAAGCAGAGATCATCAATCACTGCAACAAAAAACAAGTTTCCTTCAAATTCATACCGCCACGAGCGCCATCATTTGGATGCCTATGGGAAGCTGCGGTAAAATCTGCAAAACGACTACTGGTTACCACAACAAATACCGCATCTCTGACATTCGAAGAATTAAACACGGTGATCATCGAAATTGAATCGATCTTAAACTCTCGCCCAATTACACCAATGTCAAATGACCATACATTCGAAGAATTAAACACGGTGATCATCGAAATTGAATCGATCTTAAACTCTCGCCCAATTACACCAATGTCAAATGACCATACGGACACCACAGCCCTCACCTCAGCACACTTTCTGATTGGTGAAATGCAGACTGTGCCCCCGATGTCAACATAGACCGTAACGAAACGGTGGTAACTAGTATCCAGACTCAAGCAAGGATTTTGAAAGCAAAAGCCACAGAAATATTTGCAAGAATTGCAATCCAGACAAAAGTGGAAGGCCGTCAACCCCAATATCAAGGAAGGCATGCTTGTTCTAGTCAAGGAAGACAGCATAACTGTGACGAGTTGGACAATCGGACGCATTATGAGAATTCACTTTTGCAACATACACGACAACGCCGGTCCCCATTTGATGCAGTGGCCATCATTGCGACAAAGACTACTTGAACAGCAAGTTGTTTCCATTAGTCAAAACAGAGGAAATTACGCTGGTCCACATCTCACGGAGACTTACTTGGCGCTAATAACTCAATTAACACTGTTAACAGCCAGCCTTCAACGCATGCAATCAGAAATAGTGGACGTACTTACTGGAATTCGTCACCGTACAATAAGCCCAATGTTAATTTCTCCCGATCAATTTGTGAGGAGCCATATAGCTTTGGCAATTAAATGTACATAAATATACACTTATGCTATATGCGCCCCTCACAGTATCTGCATATCAGACCGAAATCCGACCCTGATTGCAGTTGCGGTGAATTCGCTCTCTTTCGCCCTCTCTCTTTCGTGCGCACGTTGTCAGCCATATGAGCGTGTCTGACACACATGTCCGTTAGGACATGTGCCGTAATAGTGTGAGGAGTTTGGCGAGTGCAATATCACCATCCATACTCGCACTAACGGCAGACATAGGCTGGCGCCAGCAAAAGGGCAGTGGAAAATTACCAAAGATCACGCCACCGAGCCGATCACGTGATCTTTGGTACAGTCGCGACAAAAGGCTGCGACGCAGGCCTATAAAAGGGCGTCGCAGCACACAAGTAAAGTCAGTGGGAAAGTAGCCAAACATGGTAACTCTGACAAAACGCAAGAAGAAGAAGAAACAGCAAGAGAATGAACAACATAAGTGAGAGTGCGTGTATCCAGGAGGACGATACACAAACAAGGAGCATAGAAGGACTCAACGTCACACAGGTCAACGCAGGACATCGTGGTCCTTGAGAACCCCGAGAGGTGTGAATCCTTGCTACGCTTGAGTTGTGGCGACTGGCGACATCCGCCAAAACCTAGCAAGAGTGCGACCGGACTTGCAGAGACCGAGCGTGTACTTGCCGGATAAGCGTGATATACCCGGAGTGCCGTACAAAAAATGCTGTCGGGCAAGAGTAGGTCAAAACTCATCCAGCTGGTATACGGAAAGCCTGGAGCAGACTCTCTTGTACAGGTTCACGCTTCGAAGCCGATCAAATCCTGGCAAGTGTACAGTGACAAATATGAAGTGAAATTCGTACAACCGAAATAGTGACAACTGAATAAAAACCATTATTTGATATATATAAATTAAACGTGTTATTAATTACAGCATCGCAACCAAATACAAATGTGTTGCTCGGACCCGCAGCTCGGCTGAGTTTGTATGGTTCGTTACAACTGGCGCCCAACGTTGGAGCCGTTGCGATAATTAATAGCACACATTATATATATTGACAACCAAAAAAAAATGGTCCGTGCGTGGGTATACAATCTCAAAAAGGAGGAAGTGTTGAGATATTTTTGGAACAAGGCAAAACAGGCCAAGATTCATGGCTATAGCGGACAGTGGAGGAACGTACAGCCAAGTATACAACGAGAGGGCCGAAGCAGACTCGAGACCTAGACCAGCCCCGTGGACGAGACGCGACAACTTACAAACACATGTAAACAACCCAGCGATGGCCTGCAGATTTTGGGGCCAGGAGGGACACTGCGCGAGAGAGTCTCCTATGCTGGATTATTGTTGGACGTATGGACGTATTGAGTCCGTACGTCTTCTCCGTTTGATGTACCAAGCGTAACTCTTCTTAGCTACTGGCTTAATCGATAAAGAAACCCTGTATTTGCGTTTTATTTCATAATTGGCTTATGGAGGCTTTTTGTTTAAAGTAAAATTGCTTATGTTAGAATATGCTGACGAACGCGTTTGGCGTATGATCGCTGGCTCCAGTTGGTTTGTTAGAATATGCTGACGAAGGCGTTTGGCGCTAGTGATCGCTGGCTCCAGTTGGGTTTGTTATTGAAGAAATTTGCTGATGTTGCATAAGGGATCTGCGCGTGGCGTTATGATTGCTAATGTATAAACATATATATATACATATATATACATATATCCAGATCACGCAGATCTCTCATGTCCACACTCACTCCAACAACGCCAACGCCAACGCCACATAAACAATGCCAACGCATGCAAACACGCCAACGCCCGCCACATAAACATAAACATAAACAGTAGCATACATAACGCCACGCGCAGATCCCTTTTGCAACATCAGCAAATTTCGTCAATAACAAACCCAACGGAGGCCAGCGATCATAACGCCAAACGCCTTCACCAGAATATTCTCACAATAACAAACCCCACTGGAGCCAGCGATCATAACGCCAAACGCCTTCGTCAGCAGATTCTAACATAAGCAATTTTTCTTTAAACAAAAACCCTTCATAAGCCAATCTTGAAATAAGACGCAAATGCGAGCTTTCTTTATCGATTAAGCCAGTAGCATAAGTGAGTTACATTTTGTACACCAAACTGAACAGACGCGCTTTGATGAATAAAGAATTATATTTTTTTTAATCAAATACCGTAATCAGACATTCAATTGGCGCAGACGGTAGGATAATAGTGAAATATCGTGAAACGTCGTAAACCTTTCAGGACAACGTACTAGTGTTCCGCGAAATCAACTGTTATCCGCATAAGGACCTCGTGATTCTTGTAAATCTTTTTTTTAAAAAGTAAACATAAATACGCGAAGCAGACGAAGAAGAATTTTCTTCTTGTGTACAAGAGAACCTTCAAACAAATTACTAATAAAAGATATCAAAAGTGAAAGAAACATATTAAAAAAAAAAAACAAAACAAAACAACACACAATACCCACCTAATAAAAAAAAATAAATCAACAACAAAAACGATGTCGGAGTCATTAAACCAGGCACTCGGGCAACTCCGCGCAAGTACTCACCTTCGGTGGAGAAACGGACGAATTGGGAGGCTTCCACTGATGTACGTCAAAAACTTATACTGTACAGCGCAATTCAGATGCAACTACATGGAGACGCTATGAAAACATCATTCAGACACTTACCAGGAGACTGGGCAACACTTCGGAGTATATTAATTTCCACTTACAAAACACAAACATAATGTGAAGAACTATTAAGGAGAGTCTACAACACATATTTCGGAGGAAGTATTCGTAAGTTTCTCGAAGAACTCGAGCAGAAATCCTTTGTAATATTAAATAAGTTAGTAATAGAGAACAATGCCGAAAATAAAACACTGTACACCAAGGCATTAAATAATACTGACAGATACCAGACAGATTATAAATGCAGTTAGCGAGATACGATATATCAACAACAGATAAATTAAAAGCAGTAGCTCAAGAACTAGGTCTATATGAAGACCGAGTATTAGAAAAACCAAAACCTACAATTAATACACAGTACAATAAATATAATAAGAAATATTATCCTAAGCCTCAACAAAATTACAACCAAAATTATAATCAGAATTATAGAAATCAACAAAATTACAACCAAAATTATAATCAGAATTATAGAAACCAACAACATTATTATAATACAAATTACAGAAATCAAAATATTCAAAACGAACCAACAGTTAATAGACAATTGTACAATGAATATCAATTAAAATTAAATGAAGGCAGAATGCAAAACCCTATCAATTATCAATCAGATGGTAATAATAATAGACCACCTAACCAACCATGAAGACAAAGACCTAGCACTAGTGGACAATCAAAAATGGACTGGACCGAAAATTTTCATCTACCAGCCTCGGAAATGAACACAGAATCCCATTCATACTGTTTGAGATTGTTATTAAGTTTTAACTCTCACATTTAATTTGTTTAACATAAAAAATATCTGTGCTTTGGTTCTATTTAATTTTTATGTAATTGCTTTGGTCATTTCGGTTTTCTCTTAGTAATTTTATTACAAAACATAAAAGTGTTATTCTTGTAAACATTGTGAGCGCGGTTAACAGCTTGTGTTTTGTTTTTGCTTTTTGTTTCGTTGTGTCTCATTGCATGCTTGATCGCTTTGCATTGTAGTTGTTATAACTGTTTCAGTGTGCGCTTTATTGCTCTCGCTCTCTCTACTTTCGTGCGCTCCCTCGACGCTTTATAACTCTCGCTCTCTCTATTTTCGTGTGCTCTATAGCTGTGCTTGCACGCGTTGTTGTTTTCGTTTCGTCTATTTCCACTAATATTCTTACAGCGCCAAAGCTTGGTGTTGTTGTACCTATTCTCATCTGCACTGTTTGTTTTCTTATTTTCTCTGTGCTGCGCCGAATATTTGTAAAATTTTCTCATAATTTCGGGCATATTACTTTTTGAATCAATTATGTCTGCATGTTATTTAAAAAGTTGCAAGTGCCTGGCCGACCCAAAGGCCGACTTCATCTGTTGTTGGTTGTGTGAAAACGTGGTACACGTTAAATGTGCCGGTTTCACGCAACGGATTAGGGATGTGATCGGCGGTAAGTCGGGAGTAAAGTGGTGTTGTGAACGATGCCGCGAGACGGAGTCTGATATTCAGGGATTTATGAGGCAAACTAGACAGGGCTTCCAAAGTCTCCGTCTAGCTTTTGGTAGGCTCAGCGCCGATTTGATGCTATGGAGACTCAATTCAATAACGTAAAATTGTTGAATGAGTCTCTTGAGCGGAAGCGATCGGCCGAGCCGGCTATGCCTCAGGAACCAGGTTTATTAGCCCCTGCTCTGCTGTTGACCCAGGCACCGCTGACTCCCACTGTTGATAATGGTCAGCAGTTGATGCAGTTTAATTCACCGGTTCCACCTACAACCAACAGTGGTGACTCAATTGAGTCACAGGCCACTGTGCCCGTTTCTATTCCGCCTCCTCTTGCTAGCAGTGCTCCTAGGACTCTTAGGGTGGTTGTACCTAAGAAGCAAATTTTCATATCGCGTCTGGCCCCTGAGATATCTGTGGATGACATTAAAGCCTACATACACGGTAAAATGTCATCTACAGGTATATCAATTGAAAAATTTAAATTTAACTATGAAAGAGAAATTTCCTCCTTTAAGATAAGTGTTCCGGCTGAAGAATTTGGCACAATTTGCTGTGCTAATTTCTGGCCGAAGGGCTTACTTATAAAGGAGTTTACAAACAAAAAACGTACTCGGCATCCTATTAGCTTACCTCAGAATCCTTCTGGTGCTTCGTCTTCTAATGTAGCACCAAAAAACTAAAAAACAAAAAACTAAAATCCTCTCTTTCTCTAGCATATCAGAATGTTAGAGGTCTTAATACTAAACTTTCTAAGCTTTACGTTGACAGTCTTTCATTTGAATTTGATATATTAGTTTTTACCGAAACTTGGTTAAAGCCTGATATCTCAAATCATTCTTTATTTTCCAATAAATTCACCCCATATAGATGTGATCGAGTATCACGCTTGGGTGGTGGTTGTCTGATTGCTGTTGATTCTGATCTTGCATCAGATTATTTCTTACCTCCTTTTGCTTTAGACATTGAATTTGTAAGTATTAAAATTCAGTTTAATACTTTTTCATTGTTTATCACTTGTTCATATATTCCACCTCAATCAGATGTGTCAATATATCTAAATCACCTATCCGCTAACCAGTACATTTCCTCAATGCTTTCGGATAGAGACTACTTGATTGTATGCGGTGACTTTAATCTTCCCGAAATTATGTGGTCCGCTCCACCTAATGTATTGGTGCCACTTAGTTCAAATGAATTTATTGATGGGTTTCATGAGTTGTCACTGTCTCAAGTTAAGCATATTCGAAACTGTAATAACCGTCTACTTGATTTAATCTTTGTATCTGATCCTACTTGTAGTTTTGTCTCTCGCTGTGATCCACTTGTTAATCCCGAAGATCCTTATCATCCTTCGCTCGATTTGAATATAGAGCTTCCAACTCTTGTGCCTCTTGTAGCATCGGATTCTACACGAAAGAATCGTTGCTTCCGTAAAGCAGATTTTATTAAACTTAACCAATTATTATTTGACACTGATTGGGCAGAACTTTACTCTTGCACCAATCTGGATAATGCTGTGTCAATATTTTATTCTACGATTGACTCGCATTTGGATGCTTGTGTTCCCCGTTCGAATCCTGGGAAAGCTAATAGGCCTCCCTGGTTTTCGCGGGAATTAGATAGGTTGAAAAATGCGAAGTCAAGGTACTATAAGAAGTTTAAGAGATCAAGTAATCCTTTTGATTACTCTCGCTATTTAGTTGCTAAAGCAACTTTATTAATCATAACTCTCGTTGTTATCAAAATTACCTTCTTCGTTGTAGGCTGCAATTTGCACAAGATCCTAGGCAGTTCTATAACTTTGTGAATATGAAACGCAAATCGTCTTCATTACCTAACTTCGTTTTCTATGAAGATACGAAAGCAAAAGATGATCAGGAAGCAGCCGATCTGTTTGCTGAGTATTTTCAATCCCCTATTCCTTACCCTGTCCAACCTTACCCTGTTCAAAGAGCTAATTGCATTTTGGTCCTGTGATCACTTTAGAGTCACTTCTTGCCGACCTACACACAATCAAGCCTGGGTATTCGCCTGGTCCTGATGGTGTTCCGGGATGTGTACTTAAGTACTGTTCCGAGTCTATTTCCAAACCTTTACTTAAATTATTTACCTTGTCTGTTGAAACTTGTTGTTTTCCCGCTATTTGGAAGGAATCCTTTATTATTCCTCTCCATAAAAATGGCCCAAAGTCTGATATAAAAAACTATAGGGGTATTTCCAAATTGTCCGCAATACCTAAAGCATTTGAGAAAATATTAACGACTCAACTGCAACACTTATGTAAATCTATTATTTCACCATTCCAGCATGGTTTTATGAAATGTAGGTCTACTACCACTAACCTTCTTGAATTTACTTCCCTTGTGATCAAGGGATTTCAGAATAAAATGCAAACTGATGTCGTTTATACAGACTTCAGTAAGGCCTTTGATTCTGTTAACCATTGTCTCCTTCTTCACAAATTAAACCTTATAGGATTTCCTACTAACCTTCTGACCTGGATTTCGGAGTATCTGAGTAACAGAACTCAAAATTTTTATTTAAATCTGTGCTTTCTAAACCTATCCAAGTCACCTCTGGTGTACCCCAGGGTAGTCACCTTGGTCCAGTGCTTTTTAACCTATTTATTAATGACCTCCCTTCTGTAGTATTGCATTCTAACATACTAATGTATGCTGATGACGTCAAGTTATGCTTGGCGTATAATGATATGACCTCTCATTGCTTATTGCAGGCGGACTTATTTTCCTTTTTGTCGTGGTGTAAAATGAATCTGCTCAACTTGAACTGCTCTAAGTGTAAGGTCATGTCATTTTATCGTATATCTCCACAAGTTGTTGATTACACGCTCGATGGGGTGCCACTTGATAGACTGAATGAAGTAAATGATTTAGGTTTACTTCTTGATCACAGGTTAAAATTCGATAACCATATTAAATTCACTGTCAACAAAGCTTTTCAAGTTCTTGGTTTTATAAAGCGTTGGTCTAAGGAATTTGATGACCCTTATACGACCAAGATACTTTTCACTTCCCTTGTACGTCCAATTCTGGAATATGGATCTTGTGTGTGGTCTCCACAATATCATATTCATCAAAGTAGATTGGAATCTGTACAGAAGAGCTTCTTACTTTTCGCTCTTCGTCGGTTTGACTGGGGTGTACTTCCTCCATACACCAATAGGCTGCTTCTTATTAACCTTCCCTCCCTAATTAACCGTCGTGTTATGCTTGGAGTTATGTTTGTAGTAAAATTACTTAAAGGCGAAATCGATTCAGCAGCGTTGATGAGCCAATTAAATTTTTCTGTTCCCCTTAGACCTTCTCGCTATTTCTTCCCACTTTCCCTTAATCGCTGTACTACTAATTATTCGTTGCATGAACCGTTTCGAGTACTCTGTAATGATTATAACAAATTATACCATGTAATCAATTCAGAATCCTCTATTTCTATAATTAAAAACTCAATTTTAAATGTCCTATCTCGGGAATAACCTTTACGCATGCACAGGTGATAGATAACTAATCTCTTACTAATTATATTTGGTCTGATTGGGTTTTTTCTGGGTTTTCCCCAATCCATGCAACAAATGTTGGACCATTTTGCATTTAAATACCCCCAAATTCATTTTAATTCATTTAAATTTTTAATTTCATTTAAATTATTATTATTTTTAAATTCATACATAATTTTAATGTTATTTTAATTGTATTAAATTAAATTTGTAAAGTTTTTTGTAATTTTGGTGTCGACTGATCCTAGTTGACAATAAATAAATAAATAAATAAATAAAAAATAAGCAGCTGCTCTTTCTCCAAGTGTACTATCAGAGGCCTTTACACGCTCCCACGCTCTCTCAGCCAAAATTGAATCAGCTATATGACGATTTCCCAAATCTTTATCTTTATATGCTATATCGTGTTCCCTACAATCAGCATCTAAGCGATTTATTCCCTTCTCGCCTCTTTCCAAACGATTTTCTAGCTTTGTTCCTGGACCACAAAACTGATAACCTGGTATATGTAGCTCAATTGGGAGTGAGTTGATTATTTTATTAATAAGACCTCTACCTCGATAGAGCTTTGTTCTGCTACTAGTTGTTTTATAAAAGCGCATTACCATTTTAATAGATGTTTATTCTTCAAAGTCTTATAAGAGAGTAATGATCTGTTGAGAAAACAATATCAGATATGAGATTAATAAAACAAAAAACGAATATAGAAGTGAGGAATATCGATTTTAAAAACGGGGAAAACAAACAAGTTAGACATAGCAGATTATTACCCAATTCAATTAGAGCCTTAATTGTTGGACCTTCAAATTGTGGGAAAACGATTGTAATGATTAGTTTGATTGAAAGTCCGAATGGACTAAAGTTTGAAAATATTTATTTATATTCAAAGTCTTTACAACAACCGAAATATGAATATTTGAAAACACTCGTGAGCCCAATAAAAGGAATGGGGTATTTTACATTCTCAGAAAATGAAAGTGTTCTAGCACCAAGTAAAGCGTTGAAGTCTCATTTTAAGGATGGTCGAAAAGACTTAGACATTCGCACAGCCATTTCGTTGAGAAAACAAAAACACAACAAACCATTCGACACATATCATGAAGCCATTATGTTGTTAGCCGATAGACTTACACAGCCTATGTCCGAGCAGTCGTTACTCGAGGTGCTTCAAGCAAATTTATTACCGGAAGTGCAGCGTGAGATTTTATATGTACCGATTTTTAATCTCGAGCAGTTGCGACATGTCGTACGCAGGCGAGAACGGTGCATGAAAGCAGTTACAAAAACTAATGTACCTTCTCAGCGCAAGTTTACAGGACGGCAGGTGCATGAAAGTGCTATACAAGCAGATTGCGAGCACGAATTAGGAAATTCAGAGATCCCTGCAATAACTGTTTCGTGTTGGAATTGTGGGAGATCCGGTCATCGATACTAAGAATGTGTAGCAGAACGTAAAGGGTTCTGTTACGGATGTGGAAAGCGTGACACGTACAAGCCGTCATGTGCCAAACGCAATTCTGAAAAAAGTGTCGAGTGCACCGTGGATCAGTGCACGCAAATTTGTTTCGAAGGGAACGAACACGGAGTAACTGATGAAATATGCAGTCTGCTCGAACAACCATCGGACTTGACTTTACTCGCTATTAGTCCTGTAGTTAATAGTTGCAAAAACTTAATTAAAGAACTACCGGATATTATAGGAGAAAAACCCATGATCAAAAAAAAAAAGAAGAATATCTTTCCGAAAAAAGAAAAAAAAAAAAACGGAATCCAAAAAGGCAATCGTGTCTTCTGTTATAAATAAGGTCAACGATCTCAGACCACATGCGTCCGTATCGCGGTTTGGTAAGACAATTAGTGGCCTAATGGACACTAGCGCTTCCATCAGTTGCATAGGTGGTAGTTTTGCACAAGAATTAGCTGACAGTCATACCAAATTCAAGGGAATGAATTCCAATGTTTGTACGGCAGATGGCAATTACGGCAACGGATTACGGGTAGAATTACGTACATAGTTACGTGTGTATTTATATAGTACAGTCTCTGTCTCAAAACGTATATCTCGGCATAGATTGTTGGCGTAGTTTTAATTTATTGCTCTTGTATGTTATGAACAAAGAAGAATCGTAGTCTGTTATGAGCCTTCAAGGTGAAGACCCCACCCAGATAATCCTTTCAGATGTGCAGAAAAAGGAATTAATAGAAACGGTGCTTCTATTTCTTTCATTTGCGAAAAAGGATTGGTTGATGCATGATATTGAGGTTAATGAAACACAGCCAATAAAACAGCGTCATTATTCTGTATCTCCCGCTATTGAAAAACTGATGTACGCGTATTGATGCAGCTCGATTGTAATGGAAATGATGTTAAAATTGCTTTCATGTCACGTAAATTGAACCAGGTGCAGCGAAACTATTTTGTGACGGAAAAAGAATGGTTAGCCGCCATAATGTGTAAAGAAATTTAGAGCATACATTGAAGGACAGGAGTTTTCTATACACACGGATCATGCATCCTTGAAGTGGCTCAAGTCACAGTCGGATCTAAGCTCTCGCTTGGCCCGATGGGCTCTTAAATTACAAGGATTCACGTTTAAAATATACAGGCATCCACTATGTGGTTCCCGATGCGTTGTCCCGAATTCACAATGAGGACTTATCGTCAATCAGCATCGATAACACCATCGATCTTAAGAATAAACATTTCAATTCGGATGAATACCAAGAGCTAAAAAGAAAGAATCAAATGCAACAGACCCTGATGCCTGACATTAAAACTATTGATGATTATTTTTCGTCGTGCTGAGAATGCCGCTAGCGAACAAGTCGCTGATGATGGGTGCTGGAAGCTCTGTGTTCCAAAAGAACTAGTTCCAGAAGTTTTGAAAGCAAATCATGATAGTCCAATTGCTTCTCATAGCGGTATAACCAAAACTCTTGAAAGAATCCGGCGTCATTACTTTTGGCCAAATCCAGTAAATTATGTAAAGTCATACATTAACAAATGCGAAATTTGTATCCAAATCGTTCTCTACGACCACCATTACGGCCGTTCAATGATACGCAAAGATGCTTTCAAAAGATTTTTATCGATTTTCTGGGTCCTTATCCTCGCAGCCAATCAAGTAATATAGGCATTTTTGTGGGTTTAGATCATTTGTCAAAATACCCATTTATAAAAGCAGTAAAAAAATTTACGGCCGAAGCAATCAGGTTCGTGTAATTAGAAAGTAATCTACTATATACCTAATACTAATAAAATCTTTATTTAGAAGTACCGGAATTAAAAACAAAAAGATTTGTCGCAGTGCATGGTATATGATAGTAGCGAGCTTTCGCCCGTGGTCAGGAATAATTGCTCTCTTTCATGATTACAGCAACACACCAACACCAGGAAGTACTTCCAGCGTGGGATGATGTATATAAGTTGCTCTCTTTTATTATGAGCAGCGTTAAAAATAGAACACAGTATAATGTGAGTTTAAAAAAAAATGTTTTAAGTCACTCTTCAAACCTGAGCAATTATTCACTGGGCTCGTAAAATATCAGCCACATTGCTCAGCAAACAAATAGGTTCGCGTTGTGTATTTTTGTTTGTTTTTTTTTTGCATGATAGTAAGATGAAATACTTAATTATACCAGTTATCAATCATATATAAATAGCTTAGGATCATTTCATATTCAACAGAAATTATAATAATTCTTGGCCTTAGTATAGTAACCCGGCATTACACTGGAGAAGTGAACCAATAAGTTTTTTTTCGTGTTAAGTTTTATTAATGGTTTTTTTTATTAGAAGCCTAAAACAGATGTTTGCATATCGATTTAAATGTGTAATCAACTCAGAACAGACTGTGTTCAACCAGTTGAACGGATGATGCATGACACTACTGCATGACAAGTTGCAGGGAAAAATTGCGCTGATCAACCGGCATTTTTGTTTAATTATCAACCGGCATTTTTGGTTGATTATCAACCGGCATTTTTGTTAATTATATTGCCAATATTGTTCCTGATTCGGAACCAAACTTATTTACCAATCTGTCTTCAAACATGCGTATAAGATATAACCCTCGCTTCCGTCTTGTCTTTATATCTATAAATTCCTAATTATATGACGTTATCAACGGTTTATAAAATATGAAAATTATGAATTATATACGCCTTTCGTGGATTGATTTAGAAATGCATTGATTTCATTTATTGTGTGGATGACCTGTAACCCCTGATGGAGATAGGATAGCTGGAGTGGGGTGGGCGAGTGCACCAACATGGTAGCACCACAAAAAGGATGACCCTATAATTATTTGATCCCTCCATTACTTTTTATCTTTCTTCTTTCTCACGTCCATGGCTTGTCTTCTACCTTCCTTATTTGTAAAAAATATAGTACGCGAATTATAAAATATATATAATTAATGATAGGAAGCAATTTTAATACGTCGGTTGTCCAATAAAAACCCACTCCAATTGCCGGCGAGCTTCAGCCAAAACAAGCGCGTACTCACGTCAGCTTCTCGTTGTTCATTACAGTTCTTATTAATTAGTTATAATTATATTTTTGGCGCCCAACGTCGTGGGGCCAATAAGCTAACAGGAGCTTAAATAATGGCCATTGATTAGGTATCCGATCTATAGCAGTATTGATTTAAGAAAAGAAACTAGAAATTTGCAGCTGTACAGGCTCTCAAATTTTGAAGTCAACTACTTCTGATATAGCAGTTATCTGCTGTAATGAATGACTTCATATCCCCATACCTTTTTCCTTGTTTTGATAATGGAGATGTAGTAACATTATTCGATTCAAAAATATTGATTATGACCACCTCAGTAAACAAAACAATATTGCGTGCGTGTGAGATCCAGGGACAACAACAGTTTCAGGATAATTGTGTTTCCGGACTCACAATACACAAACGCAAATTCCTTCTTGTAGTACTACGATTAGTGTGAAGCTCTCGCAGGAAGAGGATTCGTAGATAATTAAGCTACGGTCTGCCACGGAGTGTAACATTAAAAGACATGCCTACAAACCAAAATATTAAGCCAGATGTCGGATTCGTTGGATACAACTCAGGTGGTTGGTAGCGCATTTTTGTCGTTGGATACAACTCAAGTGGTTGGTCGCGTATATTTGTCGTTGGATACAACTCAGGTGGTTGGTCGCGCATTTTTGTGTTTGGATACAACTCATTTTAGATCGGTGTTAATATTATGTAGCACATTCTATTTTCTTAGTAAATGAGTATGATTCTATTCGATGCCTACAAACCAAAATATTAAGTCAGATTCCGGATTCGTTGGATACAACTCAGGTGGTTGGTCGCGCATTTAGATCGGGGTTAATACTGTACAGCAAATTGGATCATTGAGACAATTACAATTTATTTTACATCTATCCTATTACCTAATCATCAATGTCAGTCAAGCATGTAAGATCTAAGTTGGAGGCGAGTGTAAGCTGCATTACAAAACGTAACTTAGTCCTGTTTTGTGGAGGTTGCTGGATGAGAGCTAGTTGCTCAGAGCTACTGCTTGCCGCGCCATCACATCATCTATTGTTTTTGTCTTTTTCCAAATCTTTTAATTGATCAGGTAAATAAAAAAAAAAAAAAGTAGGTGAGCATAGTTATCCACGCACACATATAATGCCTTTTCAATATATCATATAATATCTTTAGTTTTGATCTCCACCTGGTTTTCCTTATTTTTAGTAATTATCTTAATATATTGTTATGCTAATATAGCAATGCCCGTAAGTCGATATTGACAATTTAAATTCTCTTGGTCGTTTGGAAAGTGTGAGTTGTTGCGTGTGTACATTAGAGGTTGAACATCCGAAACAGCTTCTGGCCACAACGGTGTAATCATTATTTTCATCACTTTTGTTTTAACAGTAGGACTGGTAACAAACGAGTCTGTCCTATTTGTAGAACATCACTTAGTACTTCAGCTCAGAATTTGGCAGTTGAGTTAGCCGCATCACAGCCTGCTAGACTGGGTATTGAAACACGATGTAAGTCTAAAGTCGCTAAAGTTATAACGCAATCTATGCCTAAAATCACTACAACGGACAAAATGCAGACCACGAAGGTGGGACTTAGTTCTGTATCGGGAGAAATGAGTCGGTAGCAGCCTCTCAGCTCAACCGCCGATGTTATAGCTAGTACTAGCACGGAGCAAAGTGATAACAAAGAGTCAGGAGTGTCTCAGCACCCTCACACAGTTGTGGAGCAAAATAACGCTCAAAGCCTGCTTGCTACAAGCTTGCAGCAATCTGTTGTCAATGCAATACCAGCAGCAATTGCTCAACCAACTTTTGTCACAAGCAATTGAGATAGGTTTTCAAAGACTATCAGTGCAGAATCCTGTGAGCACCCCTGCTGATGTTTATCGTTCTGCTGGACCTTCTATTCATAGTAGAGAACGACAATCCTTTGAACAACTTTTCCAACTTCCTAGTCCAGTAGATTCAGAAAATTTTCCCAGAAATGGTGTACAGCCACCGAATGGTTCCTCGCCAATGGGATCGCAGCAATGAGGAAGTCTACATTCTGATAGAATAAGTCAGATTTCTAATTGGAAGTTGAAATTTTCGGGACATTCATCGTTATCAGTAGACGACTTTATATATCGTGTCGAAGCGCTTACAACAAAGACGTTGGATGGTAACTTTGAGCTGATATCTCGATATGCTAGTAAGCTTTTTGAAAGCAGTGGTGGTGAATGGTACTGTAGATACCATAAAAGTGTTTCGTCCGTTTGTTGGCCCGACTTGTGTCGAGCGTTGAAGTCTCATTTTAAGGATGGTCGAAAAGACTTAGACATTCGCACAGCCATTTCGTTGAGAAAACAAAAACACAACAAACCATTCGACACATATCATGAAGCCATTATGTTGTTAGCCGATAGACTTACACAGCCTATGTCCGAGCAGTCGTTACTCGAGGTGCTTCAAGCAAATTTATTACCGGAAGTGCAGCGTGAGATTTTATATGTACCGATTTTTAATCTCGAGCAGTTGCGACATGTCGTACGCAGGCGAGAACGGTGCATGAAAGCAGTTACAAAAACTAATGTACCTTCTCAGCGCAAGGTTACAGGACGGCAGGTGCATGAAAGTGCTATACAAGCAGATTGCGAGCACGAATTAGAAAATTCAGAGATCCCTGCAATAACTGTTTCGTGTTGGAATTGTGGGAGATCCGGTCATCGATACTAAGAATGTGTAGCAGAACGTAAAGGGTTCTGTTACGGATGTGGAAAGCGTGACACGTACAAGCCGTCATGTGCCAAACGCAATTCTGAAAAAAAGTGTCGAGTGCACCGTGGATCAGTGCACGCAAATTTGTTTCGAAGGGAACGAACACGGAGTAACTGATGAAATATGCAGTCTGCTCGAACAACCATCGGACTTGACTTTACTCGCTATTAGTCCTGTAGTTAATAGTTGCAAAAACTTAATTAAAGAACTACCGGATATTATAGGAGAAAAACCCATGATCAAAAAAAAGAAGAATATCTTTCCGAAAAAGAAAAAAAAAAAAACGGAATCCAAAAAGGCAATCGTGTCTTCTGTTATAAATAAGGTCAACGATCTCAGACCACATGCGTCCGTGTCGCGGTTTGGTAAGACAATTAGTGGCCTAATGGACACTAGCGCTTCCATCAGTTGCATAGGTGGTAGTTTTGCACAAGAATTAGCTGACAGTCATACCAAATTCAAGGGAATGAATTCCAATGTTTGTACGGCAGATGGCAATTACGGCAACGGATTACGGGTAGAATTACGTACATAGTTACGTGTGTATTTATATAGTACCGTCTCTGTCTCAAAACGTATATCTCGGCATAGATTGTTGGCGTAGTTTTAATTTATTGCTCTTGTATGTTATGAACAAAGAAGAATCGTAGTCTGTTATGAGCCTTCAAGGTGAAGACCCCACCCAGATAATCCTTTCAGATGTGCAGAAAAAGGAATTAATAGAAACGGTGCTTCTATTTCCTTCATTTGCGAAAAAAGGATTGGTTGATGCATGATATTGAGGTTAATGAAACACAGCCAATAAAACAGCGTCATTATTCTGTATCTCCCGCTATTGAAAAACTGATGTACGCGTATTGATGCAGCTCGATTGTAATGGAAATGATGTTAAAATTGCTTTCATGTCACGTAAATTGAACCAGGTGCAGCGAAACTATTTTGTGACGGAAAAAGAATGGTTAGCCGCCATAATGTGTAAAGAAATTTAGAGCATACATTGAAGGACAGGAGTTTTCTATACACACGGATCATGCATCCTTGAAGTGGCTCAAGTCACAGTCGGATCTAAGCTCTCGCTTGGCCCGATGGGCTCTTAAATTACAAGGATTCACGTTTAAAATATACAGGCATCCACAATGTGGTTCCCGATGCGTTGTCCCGAATTCACAATGAGGACTTATCGTCAATCAGCATCGATAACACCATCGATCTTAAGAATAAACATTTCAATTCGGATGAATACCAAGAGCTAAAAAGAAAGAATCAAATGCAACAGACCCTGATGCCTGACATTAAAACTATTGATGATTATTTTTCGTCGTGCTGAGAATGCCGCTAGCGAACAAGTCGCTGATGATGGGTGCTGGAAGCTCTGTGTTCCAAAAGAACTAGTTCCAAAAGTTTTGAAAGCAAATCATGATAGTCCAATTGCTTCTCATAGCGGTATAACCAAAACTCTTGAAAGAATCCGGCGTCATTACTTTTGGCCAAATCCAGTAAATTATGTAAAGTCATACATTAACAAATGCGAAATTTGTAAATGCACGAAGCATGCAAATCGTTCTCTACGACCACCATTACGGCCGTTCAATGATACGCAAAGATGCTTTCAAAAGATTTTTATCGATTTTCTGGGTCCTTATCCTCGCAGCCAATCAAGTAATATAGGCATTTTTGTGGGTTTAGATCATTTGTCAAAATACCCATTTATAAAAGCAGTAAAAAAATTTACGGCCGAAGCAATCAGGTTCGTGTAATTAGAAAGTAATCTACTATATACCTAATACTAATAACTAATCTTTATTTAGAAGTACCGGAATTAAAAACAAAAAGATTTGTCGCAGTGCATGGTATATGATAGTAGCGAGCTTTCGCCCGTGGTCAGGAATAATTGCTCTCTTTCATGATTACAGCAACACACCAACACCAGGAAGTACTTCCAGCGTGGGATGATGTATATAAGTTGCTCTCTTTTATTATGAGCAGCGTTAAAAATAGAACACAGTATAATGTGAGTTTAAAAAAAAATGTTTTAAGTCACTCTTCAAACCTGAGCAATTATTCACTGGGCTCGTAAAATATCAGCCACATTGCTCAGCAAACAAATAGGTTCGCGTTGTGTATTTTTGTTTGTTTTTTTTTTGCATGATAGTAAGATGAAATACTTAATTATACCAGTTATCAATCATATATAAATAGCTTAGGATCATTTCATATTCAACAGAAATTATAATAATTCTTGGCCTTAGTATAGTAACCCGGCATTACACTGGAGAAGTGAACCAATAAGTTTTTTTTCGTGTTAAGTTTTATTAATGGTTTTTTTTATTAGAAGCCTAAAACAGATGTTTGCATATCGATTTAAATGTGTAATCAACTCAGAACAGACTGTGTTCAACCAGTTGAACGGATGATGCATGACACTACTGCATGACAAGTTGCAGGGAAAAATTGCGCTGATCAACCGGCATTTTTGTTTAATTATCAACCGGCATTTTTGGTTGATTATCAACCGGCATTTTTGTTAATTATATTGCCAATATTGTTCCTGATTCGGAACCAAACTTATTTACCAATCTGTCTTCAAACATGCGTATAAGATATAACCCTCGCTTCCGTCTTGTCTTTATATCTATAAATTCCTAATTATATGACGTTATCAACGGTTTATAAAATATGAAAATTATGAATTATATACGCCTTTCGTGGATTGATTTAGAAATGCATTGATTTCATTTATTGTGTGGATGACCTGTAAATCCTGATGGATATAGAATAGCTGGCGTAGGGCTTCCTAAGGGATTCATGGTAGGGTGGGAGAGTGCACCACAAAAAGTATGACCCTATACGTGTTTGTCTGATTGCTGTTGATTCTGACATTGAATTTATAAGTATTAAAAATCAGTTTAATACTTTTTCACTGTTTATCATTTGTTCAATCAATATTTCCTCTATGCTTTCTGATAGAGACTATTTGATTGTATGCGTTGACTTTAATCTTGCAGAATTTATATAGTCCGCTCCACCACATTTATTGGTGCCACTTATCTCAAATGAATTTCTTAATGGGCTTCAGGAGTTGTCACTGTCTCAAGTTAACCCTATTCGAAACTTTAACGACCGTTTACTTGATTTAATTTTTGTATCCGATCCTACTTGTAGTATTATCTCTCGCTGTGATCCACTTGTTAATCCCGAAGATCCTTATCATCCTTCGCTCGATTTGAATATAGAGCTGCCAAATCTTGTGCCTCTTGTAGCATCGGATTCTACACGAAAGAATCGTTGCTTCCGTAAAGCGGATTTTATTAGACTTAACCAATTATTATTTGACACTGATTGGGCAGAACTTTACTCTTGCACCAATCTGGATAATGCTGTGCCAATATTTTATTCTACGATTGACTCGCATTTGGATGCTTGTGTTCCCCGTTCGAATCCAGGGAAGGCTAATAGGCCTCCCTGGTTTTCGCGGGAATTAGATAAGTTGAAAAATGTGAAGTCAAGGTACTATAAGAAGTTTAAGGGATCAAGTAATCCTTTTGATTACTCTCGCTATTTAGTTGCTAAAGCAACTTTTATTACTCATAACTCACGTTGTTATCAAAATTAACTTCTTCGTTGTAGGCTGCAATTTGCACAAGATCCTAAGCAGTTCTATAACTTTGTGAATATGAAACGCAAATCGTCTTCGTTACCTAACTTCGTTTTCTATGAAGGTACGAAAGCAAAAGATGATCAGGAAGCAGCCGATCTGTTTGCTGAGTATTTTCAATCCACCTATTCCTCTACTAACTTCTCACCAAATGTCACGTATCCTTACCCTGTTCAAAGAGCTAATTGCATTTTTGGTCCTGTGATCACTTTAGAGTCACTTCTTGCCGACCTACACACAATCAAGCCTGTGTATTCGCCTGGTCCTGATGGTGTTCCGGGATGTGTACTTAAGTACTGTTCTGAGTCTATTTCAAAACCTTTACTTAAATTATTTACCTTGTCTGTTGAAAATTGTTGTTTTCCCGCTATTCGGAAGGAATCCTTTATTATTCCTCTCCATAAAAATGGCCCAAAGCCTGATATAAAAAACTATAGGAATATATCAAAATTGTCCGCAATACCTAAGGCATTTGAGAAAATATTAACGACTCAACTGCAACACTTATGTAGATCTATTAGATCACCATTCCAGCATGGTTTTATGAAATGCATGTCTATTACCACTAACATTCTTGAATTTACTTCCCTTGTGATCAAGGGATTTCAGAATAAAATGCAAACTGATGTCGTTTATACAGACTTCAGTAAGGCCCTTGATTCTGTTAACCATTTTCTCCTTCTTCACAAATTAAACCTTATAGGATTTCCTACTGACCTTCTGACCTGGATCAATCAACAGAACTCAAAAAATTGTATTTAAATCTGTGCTTTCTAAACCTATCCAAGTCACCTCTGGTGTACCCCAGGGTAGTCACCTTGTTCCAGTGCTTTTTACCTATTTATTAATGACCTTCCTTCTGTAGTATTGCATTCTAACATACTAATGTATGCTGATTACGTCAAGTTGTGCCTGGCGTATAATGATATGACCTCTCATTGCTTATTGCATGCGGCCTTATTTTCCATTTTGTCGTGGTGTAAAATGAATCTGCTCAACTTGAACTGGTCTAAGTGTAAGGTCATGTCATTTTATCGTATCTCTCCACATATTGTTAGTTACACGCTCGATGGGGTGCCACTTGATAGACTGAATGAAGTAAATGATTTAGGTTTACTCCTTGATCACAGACTAAAATTCGATAACCATATTAAATTCACTGTCAACAAAGCTTTTCAAGTTCTTGGTTTTATAAAGCGTTGGTCTAAGGAATTTGATGACCCTTATACGACCAAGATACTTTTCACTTCCCTTGTACGTCCAATTCTGGAATATGGATCTTGTGTGTGGTCTCCACAATATCATATTCATCAAAGTAGATTGGAATCTGTACAGAAGAGCTTCTTACTTTTCGCTCTTCGTCGGTTTGACTGGGGTGTACTTCCTCCATACACCAATAGGCTGCTTCTTATTAACCTTCCCTCCCTAATTAACCGTCGTGTTATGCTTGGAGTTATGTTTGTAGTAAAATTACTTAAAGGCGAAATCGATTCAGCAGCGTTGATGAGCCAATTAAATTTTTCTGTTCCCCTTAGACCTTCTCGCTATTTCTTCCCACTTTCCCTTAATCGCTGTACTACTAATTATTCGTTGCATGAACCGTTTCGAGTACTCTGTAATGATTATAACAAATTATACCATGTAATCAATTCAGAATCCTTCATTTATATAATTAAAAACTCAATTTTAAATGTCCTATCTCGGGAATAACCTTTTCGCATGCACAGGTGGTGGATAACTAATCTCTTACTAAGTATCTTTGGTCTGGATAGGTTTCTTCTGGTTTTCCCCAATTCATGCAACAAATGTTGACCATTTTGCATTTAAATATCTCCAGAATTCATTTAAATTCATTAAAATTCTTTTAAAATCATTTAAATTATTATTTTTTTAAATTTAATCATAATTTTAATGTTATTTTTAATTACATTAAATTCAATTTTTTAAGCTTTTGTAATTTTTGTGTCGACTGATCTAGTTGACAATAAATAAATAAATATATATAAAACATCAGTGTTCTTAATTATCGCAAACGCAACTAATACAACATTTGTTGCATCAACTCACAAGCTCGACTGAGTTGTAGCTCAGCCAAAGCTAAACGGACAAAAGTTCTTTACAGTCATAAGGGATACTTTGCATAGCTTTGTAGAGATATTCTTCGTTTTTGATTGAGTTTTTTCTCCTATAGCATCAGTTCTTCAGTTAAGTTTTTCCAGCTAACATATAAAGGACTACTAGCGAGTAAGTCCGTCAGATACTCCGTGTTCCCTTCGAAACAAGTTAGCGTGCATTGATCCACGGTGCATGCGATACTTCGTTTTTGAAGCATTGTATTTGCACATGACGACTTATACGTGTCTCGCTGATTTTTCTAATTCATGCTCGAATCTGATGTACGGCAATTTCATGCATCTGCCTTCTTGCAACTTGCGCTGAGAAGGTACAATAGTTTCGTAACCGTTTCATGAACCGTTCTCTGTAAAATCGAGAATAATAATAACAGGAAAATTAAATTAAATAATAATAATATAACTGGTTTTAACATATTACAATACTACGTAACATCAAATATAACATTAAATATAACATTTGTTGCACATTAACGTAACAATTAACGGCCAGCTGTCCAGAGGACGCTGGTTTGGAGGCGCTTTAAACGTCTGCGGGTTGTGTTTGACCCTAGTGAGCAAGCCCGTATATTGACATGATCACTGCAACCGGTCATTATAACGAATTGTATGGCGATTTATTTGCCTGCGACTGTCGGTACACCGAAGTCATTGTGCAGCGTCATATTGCTTACAGGGCGAAGCACCAGAGATGTGTCGTAGCACCTTGTTCTGCATGACTTGAATTTGGTTAATCAACGATTTTGCTGGTGTTCTCAAAATGGAATCCCTGATGTCCATGTGGTCACGATGATGCTCCTGTACACCAGCAGCTAGTTGCTCAAGGAGTTTGCTGGATGACTTTAGCAACCAGTTGAGTTTCGCCCTTTTCGATCTACATGCTGCAGTTCTCCTGAGGTATGACCGTGCTGTTGAGTCGGACGGTTGGACAGTTACCACTCCTGAGCGCAAACGTGCAGTGCTGAGACTTGTTCCCATTGACGCAGATGTTCCACCGGTTGGCCCACATACGTGCGTAACCGCTACTGCTCTCCAAGCAAGTTGTCCCCTAAAAAGGGTACTTTTTTACATAATCCGTCCTACCCAACAGGTGGGGAAACCTCAGTTTTTTAGAGTCATATACTCATTTTGGTGGTTAATACATTTACGCTTATCGGCCTTTTTTTGAAAAATAATAATTAATTTGCTTTTGGCAGGCAATTACTTTGGCCTAAAGATGTTTCAACTTCCGCTTAACCAAATTCAATATATAAGCGAAGGTTGGCGGTCATAATAAACAGTGACGCACAGCCATATATATTAATTCAGAGAACCATCCAAGTAATAAGAAACAGTTATCCGTTCCTCCGCAACGCAATACCAGAAGTTCACCCATTTCACCATCGTGTGGCGTCAATAGACCATCCCCGCGGCCGTCGGATTCAAAGGCATGTTAAACCAAAACAATCAAGGCACACCCGCTCAAATCAGCAAAGTTATAAGCTCGAGCAGAATGGCGTTGAATGACCTTATTACAATCTCCAATCGACATAGCCAGTATGAGGCTATGATCAACATGCAATCTACAACTCCTGCCACAGTTTACGCACTCGAAATCCGAGCTGAGCAAATCCGATCCCTATGGGAAATGGTCGAAAAGGAGCATAAGCAGGGCTCCAAATCTGCATTTCAAGGAGAAAGCAGTGACTATAGTCCGGTCAAGTAGACCACAGCCTGTTCCGCTTCCACCTCCAATATTGAAAGGCTGCGGGCGGAAGTCTGAAGTTTTTAGTGGAGACTATATCCGGTGGCCTACGTTCCGAGACCTTTTCACAGCCGTCTATATAAACAATCCAAGTCTATTCCCGGTGGAAAAGCTATTCCACTTAAATGCCAAACTAGTGATGAGGCAAATACCATAGTTGACAAACCCTCTCTGACCAACGATGGCTTCATCAATCTTCCATCCATATCCCATGAGACTGGAAGTTCACTAAAGGACCACCAGAGCACCATTTAAGGTCAAAACTGACAATTGGGACTGTTTTCTGGTCTTCCTTTGTTCCTCGAAGCTCCCAAAACTCACTCTATCATTGTGGGTAAAAGTAAGAACCTCTTCTGTACAGATTCCAATCTACTTCGATGAATATGATATTGTGGAGACCACGCACAAGATACTTCGCATTTATATTTGACACGTGCTGCTACCTTTTGTGTGTGTATGTTTTCGGTGCTCTTCCTCTTTTTACTATGCCTCCTGGTTGAGTGACCCTTCTTATGATGATGTTATTACAATTTGAAATAATAGCCTGCAGGCTTCATACCTAGGTTTCTAGAGTTTAAAATGTTTAAATAAAAATATTTTTTTTTTGTTTACGTTTTCATAATATAATTTATTTTTAATTAGACCCATAATGTTGTTTATACTTCAAAAGCAGAAATGCATCTAAGGAATTATTTTACTTTATTTTTAACGAGCCTATACTTAAGTCTATCGACCATCTCATTTGGATCATTCCAATAAACATAATTCGGCTTAGTTGAAGTGAGTGTCATAAAACTTCCACCCTCATATTTCGATTTCTTATGTAAAGGTGTAGACATTGTACTTGGAATCTCATTTTTTGAGAAAAGATCTTTTTTTTGTGGTTGTACTTTTTAGAACGATTTCCTTAAGCGGACCATTAGGCAGATGATTTTTTCTATGGGCATTGGTCTTTGATAAGATTTTCTGATATATATCCAAATCCATATCATTATAACCTTTAGGATCTTTGAAGTAGATTAATGAATATAATCCAGGAATAAGATGGCGTTTTTCACCAGTTTCTAGTACAATTTTCTTGTTGAAAACAATTATTTTAAAACTGCCCAATAAAATTTGCCCACTTTTTTTAGTAGGTCCAAATGCTTTATCAAGCTTTTTCTGACGTTCGAATTCATTTATACTAAGATTAAAGATCTCATCAGTTATTTCATTCGTTTGACTCTGGTCTTCATTACTAATTGTATCAGCGTTATTATAACTCTCTTCGCTTGGTGCAAACGAAAAACCCTGTGTTCGAAGCTCAGATATTCCCCTATTTATTGCATCATAATAATCAGTATAGTTTTCAGCCCTTTTAATTTCATTCTTAGTATTTGCTTGTCTTTCCTCTTCTTCTTTTTTTACTTTCATAAACTGATTTTCTGCAGAGGTTTTGTTAATGGCTTAAACGTTTCCTTCAGTTGATATTCATTTGCGGCTCTACCCAATTTAATGCTTTGAAATTCTTTTTAGTGCGCTTCTTGTTTTTGTCTATTCTTTCAGTATATGCTAATCCCTTTTTGCCATTAATATATCGGATATTAACCGATCAACACCTTTGTATGTGGTTTCAGGTTTTCGAGCGGTTTTTACTGGTTTTCATGTGGTTTTTTTTACTATTTGTCATGTGGTTTAACATGGTTTAATACGGTTTTTCAGGTTGATTCCGATGTAAACAATACACTCATTCTAATCAAACTAAATATAGTATGACTATTTATAGCTGATATATACTAAATTAAAAATTATCTGGTTTTCCGGCATTTTTATTTATTTTAAAAGATGAATACAAGTTAATTTAAATCAACGTCTTTTTGCTGCATTAATAGAAATCTAAAACATAAATGTCCACAGTTGACAGAACCAAATCGTTGAATTTGGTTATAATTGTATTTTATATTCTCTCCTAAATATCTAATAAGCTCTAGAGGTGGTGGCAAATTTCCATAACTATCAAAATATCTGATTTGCTTATCTGCTTTGTAGTAAGCTACCCAATGTGTTCCAGCTCCACTTGAAAGGTCTAAGTTAACAATACCACATTCCCTTCTCCGCACTCGTTTCGGAAATGAGTCTCTCATAAAAACACCTCTGAAAAAGGGGATATGTTTGTGGGCAAAATTCATAATGTCAATGTTCGACAGCGGTTTGTTAAGTAGCTCATTTAAGTTTTTTGAATGATTTCTTGATATGCCATAACCCTTTTGATATGAATTTAGATAAATTTTTATCGGAGATTGAATATCATATAGCTCCTCCTCCTTCAATACTCTGGTAGCCACTCTTACTGCATGCATAAATTTTTTCTTTTTCTCACATACCAAATATTTTTTTGGATTTCGTTATATTGCTTACAAAATAAGCAGCCGCTCTTTCTCCAAGAGTACTATCAGAGGCCTGTACACGCTCCCACGCTCTCTCAGCCAAAATTGAACCAGCTATATGACGATTTCCCAAATCTTTATCTTTATATGCTATATGGTGTTCCCTACAAGAAGCATTTAAAGGATTTATTCCCTCTCGCCTCTTTCCTAACGATTTTCTAGCTTTGTTCCTAGACCGCAAAACTGATAACCTGGTATAGGTATCTCAATTGGGAGTGAGTTGATTATTTTATCAATAAGACCTCTACCTCGATAGATCTTTGTTCTGCTACTAGTTTTTTTATAAAAGCGCATTTCCATTTTAATAGTTGTTTATTCTTCAAAGTCTTATAAGACAGTAACGAACTGTTGAGAAAACTATATCAGATATGAGATTAATAAAACAAAAAACGAACATAGAAGTGAGGAATATCGATTTAAAAAACGGGGAAACAAACAAGTTAGACCTAGCAGATTATTACCCAATTCAATTAGAGCGTTAATTGTTGGACCTTCTAATTGTGGTAAAACAAATGTAATGATCAGTTTGATAGAAAGCCCGAATGGACTAAAGTTTGAAAATATTTATTTATATTCTAAGTCTTTACAACAACCGAAATACATGCACCTGCACTGGTGACCAACCAAAGGTGCATGGTTTTGTTGGTCACACACCCGCACAAGTGCAGTTGCTATCGGATTTACTTTGGTTTTGCACACGTCTCGACACTAGTGTGACAAAATGCTGTTGGCGGTCGTTGCGATTGCGCTCTCGCTAATACGAGCATTGTTGTTCGTGACGGAACGTTTTAGACGGTCGCTGCACTTGCGCTCTCTGGCGTGCGAGCATTGTTGTTGCTTTTCTGCCAGAGCGGTGAGCGAAGCGTTCTCGGCGGTCGCTTTTAATAGTGCAAGCATTGTTGTTGCCTATTTCCGCCAAAGCGGTGAGCGAAATGCTTTCGGCGGTCGTTGTGTTTGCGCTCTCAATAGTGCAAGCAAAACGTTTTTCGGCGGTCGTTGCACTTGTGTTCTCCATAGTGCAAGCGTTTTTGTTGTCGATTTCTGTCACCGCGGCGGGCTAACTGTTTTGAGCAGCTGCTGCGCTTACGCTCTTGATAGTGCAATCATTGTTGCTTTTTCCATGGCTTCAAGTCGCTCACGTGTGCCGTCCGTATCCGTTTGTCTGCCGAGCTCCTCAGCTTGCAGATCACCGGTGACTTGAAATCTATGATTTGGTACGGGTCGCCGTATCTCGGTGCTAGTTTGGCTGCGAATCCCTCCGCCGCATTCGATAGGTGGTGTAATTTCACCAACACCCTATCTCCGAATTTGGGGCTCCATTGCCTGCGACGAAGGTTGTAGTGCCTTGCCTGGTCTTGAGAGGCCTTTTCCAAGCTTCGCCGAACAATTTCAAAAATGTCTTTCAGCTTATTTTCATTTTCGTTCGGCGTTTGGCTTACTTGACCCGTACCGATCGCCACTTCATCGAACAAAGCTTTCGGCAGCCTCAGCTCCCGGCCCTGTGTGATGAAGGCAGCGCTGTATCCGGTTGTGCTCGAGACGCTGCTGTTGACTGCCAGTGTCAGCTCCGGTAACGCCTCATCCCAGCGTCTTTGATTGTTCTTTGCGAACTTGCGAAGTTCGCACATACCGTGCTCTACGGTTCTTCAGGTATCTGGGTTAACATGTGTCCTGCGGCGGCCAATTGACTTGGCTTATATATAAGTTGCAGATTCATTCCATATAATCTGGAAACTTTCTGGGATTTTTTGTTATGGCCGTTCGCATCTTTTAGATCCAGAGGCAGTCTTTATTCGCTTGTTCCATTGCCTCTTCCACAGTTGAGACTCTCAGGTATGTCTCCTTCAGAGGTTGTCGGGATAGGGCAACTGCCACAACATTCAGGTTCCCTTTCCTGCATTTAATGTCGAAATCAAATTGTTGCAGCCAGTTCGTAGTGCGATTAGTTGCGCTCCGCACCATATAAGGATCTGCTTGCATTCGATATGACCCGTTCACTCTGAGTTTTGGGTCAATATCGCTCCCAAGCAATAATTGCTAGCATCCGTCTACAAGCAAAACGGCCTTGAGAAATCTGGGCATGCCAACACAGGTGATTGTGTCAGCTTTGACTTCACATTTTCGAAGGCTTCCTGATGCTCTCCGGTCCATTCCCACTTCGTGCCTTTTTTTAGTAGTGCGTTTAGCGGATGTACAGTAGTGGCGAAATCTGGTACGAAACGCCTGTACCAGGATGCCACTCCCAAGTATTGCTGTAGTTCTTTGACGTTTGCAGGGGGCCTCAGTTCGGCGATAACAGCTACTTTCTCGGGGTCAGTGGCTTATGCCGGGCTACAACTTATCCGAGATGTGGGTCCGTGCAACAAATTTATATTTGTGCGATGCGACAATTGATAACACGTGGGTTTTATTATATAAATTAAACTGTTCCTTTAGAGTTTTTGGAAAAAAACACAGAGCTGTTTCGTTTGAGTGCTTTATTAGGACTGACTTATTCAATATTCTTTATTAAAAATGTAACATCGGTTTGCTGCGCTCTGCTGGTGTCTTGGCGTTTGTAGTTGTGTCGCTGTAGCTGCTGTCGCTGTAAGGCTCCGTTATAATATGCCGACGCGGCATCTGCAATCCGTTAGGTCAGTTGTGATCCGACAGGGTACTTGCAGTCCGTTAGGGCATTCTGGCGCCTAGGAAGTAAATTGTGTCGCTGAAGCTATTGTCGCTGTTATAATATGTTGACGCCGCATTTGCAATCCGTTAGGTCATTAGCAATTTCCAGTCCGTTTGGGCATTTGGGTGATTAGGTAGAAATATTCTTAACTCCTCCCCTTTTAAGCGCGGACGTCCTCGGACGCGAAGAATCTTGATCAATGGTATGCTGTTGCTGATGCTGCTGCTCTTGGTGCTGCTGCTGCTGCTGTTTGATAGTATGCGTATGGATCGTGCAGCGATTGTTGTTGTTGCAACTGTTGTTGCTGCTGCCTGTGATTATTGCTATGTTGCTGTGGTTGTTGTTGTTGCAATTGCTGGTGCTGCTGCAGTTGTGGTTGTTGTTGGTGGTGTTGTTGTTGATGGTGTTGTTGTTGATGGTGTTGGTACTGTTATTGTTGTTTTTGAGGACGCGTGTTATCGGTGCTTAGATCTATTAACCTAGTTTATATATATCAAGACCCACGTGTTATCAATTGTCGCATCGCACAAATATAAATTTGTTGCACGGACCCACATCTCGGATAAGTTTTAGCCCGGCATAAGCAAAACGGTCCTTTACAACTGGCGCCCAACGTTGGTTACAAAAAATGGTTCGCGCGTGAGCTTATAACCTAAAAAGGATGAAGTGCTGAAGTATGGAGAAGAATTCCAAGTGGAGCTGAGTGACACACTGGATGTTATGCGTCGACAATTCGGAGAGTGGGTAGACACTCACGAATCCAGACTCCCATACAGCACGCGGATTGTGGAATTGGCAGCGATTCATGGCAAATATTCACCGGCCAAAGAAATCGGTCAAGTTCCGGATGCAAGAGGAGCAACGAACATTGATTTCCCACAATTGAGCGCAGCGCGCGCACACGCCAGCCACACAATATGGGGAACACCCGCACCACAGCCATCAAGGAGAGTGTCCATAAGCGACCAAACGGCGACGATTATGTCCAAAGAATACCCGAGGGTAGCGAAACCAGATCGTGAGTGGAACTTTCGCTTCGACGGCACCACGGAGCCGTTAGAATTTTTGGAACAAGTCGAGTGGTCTGCGGATACGTATGAACTCAACTTGAATCTGGTTCCCAGAGCCGTGCCTGAACTTCTGCAGGGAATGGCTCTGAAATGGTATGTAGCCAACAATCAACACTGGAAGACATGGGTAACATTCGTCCAGAGTTTTCAAGAGTACTTCTTACCGAGGGATTACTTTGAAAACTTGAGGGACGAAGTCACCCGCAGACGTCAGGCTATAAGCAAGCCATACATGGTGGAGATGCAGACGCTAATGCGGCCACTGCAGTATACGGCGCGAAAACAACTACACAAGATATACAACAACAGCCTCCCAGACCTGCGAGCATACGCCAGGCCAGATCAATTCCAGAACTTGGCGGAACTGATGCACTTGGCAGCCGCATTTGAGGAACTCGAGGTCGACAGGGAGAAGTTGCGACTGCAAAGCCGCATGGAGCAGCCAAGTTACAGCACTCCGCAGCGAATGCAGATAGAGCCTCAGCAAAGACGCGTGGAGCCATCACGCCGACACATGGAACCACCACAGATGCGTCAATACCACAATACAGAGCCAGCACCAAGGCAAAACAGGCCAAGATTCATGGCTATAGCGGAGAGTGGAGGAACATACAGCCAAGTATACAACGAGAGGGCCGAAGCAGACTCGAGACCTAGACCAGCCCCGAGGACGAGACCAAGACCAGCCCCGAGGGCGAGACGCGACAACACACAAACACATATTATCAACCCAGATATGCCCTGCAGATTTTGCGGCCAGGAGGAACACTGCGCGAGAGAGTGTACGCATCCCATGACGGATTATTGTTGGATGTGTGGACGTATTGGAGTTCGCACGTCAATGTGTTGTCCGTCGGGAAACGAACACCGGCGTCCGCCACCAAGGGGCGAGCGGGAGCCGAACAGAACAGCCCCAAGACGCTAATCGGCAGCCCGCAGAACGAGGGAGCGCAGTTGACAGCGGTCGTGGAGATCGGCAACTGTCAATACAAGGCTACGATCGATACAGGAGCCACGAGTAGTTTCGTTAGCGAGAAGCTAGCTCGTGGACTGTTCGACGTAGGCCGACGATGCGCAACTGAACGCCGAGTCCGCATGGCAGATGGCCGAAACAGCGGGGTCCAGGAGCAAGTAGAGGTGAATATCCGGCTCGGACGGAGCAACATGGATATTGCTCTACTGATACTCCCCGGAATCATAGTCGACTTGGTTCTCTCGAATGGGATTTTCTGTCGACCATGGGAACGGTTTTGGAGTGCGCCGGATTGACGATAATTGTACCTGGGGACGGAATACAAGAGCACCAGGAGGAGAGATTGTCCGTGCCAAAGACAGTCATACCACCAGTACATCCGGACGCAGAAATCGATGCATTCTTACGACGAGAATTGCGGCATTTGAGGTCATAAAGGGAACATCGCCCATTACTGAGCATCGCATTGTCATGAGTGACGACCGACCAATCAAACAGCGATACTTCCCTAAGAACCCCAAGATGCAAGCAGAAATCAACAAACAAGTGGATGAACTGCTAGCCAAAGGATGCATCGAGCCATCAAAAAGCCCGCAAAGCGCACCAATAGTGATGGTACGGAAGAAAACGGGGAAATGGCGCCTCTGCGTGGACTTTAGGCAATTGAACGCCAAGTCCGTAAAAGACGCATACCCTCTGCCAAGAGTACACCATATCCTGGACCAGCTGAGAGAGGCTCGGTTCATCACGAGTTTGGACCTCAAGGATGGCTACTGGCAGATCCCGATGGAGAAAGAGAGTCGGGCGAAGACGGCATTCACAGTCCCAGGGAAAGGACTGTTTCAATGGAAGGTAATGCCATTCGGACTCCACTCGGCACCAGCTACGTTCCAGAGAGCCTTCGACCGCGTGATTGGACCCGAAATGATGCCACATGCATTCGCATACCTGGACAACATCATAGTGATCGGACACATGGACAATTTAATAGAAGTGTTCCGACGGCTAAGAGCAGCGAATCTGAGGATCAACGTGGAGAAGTGCGACTTCTTCAAACAAGAGTTGAAATACCTCGGTCACCACGTCACGGAAGATGGAATCCGCACTGACCCCGAGAAAGTAGCTGTTATCGCCGAACTGAGGCCCCCTGCAAACGTCAAAGAACTACGGCAATACATGGGAGTGGCATCCTGGTACAGGCGTTTCGTACCAGATTTCGCCACTACTGTACATCCGCTAAACGCACTACTAAAAAAGGCACGAAGTGGGAATGGACCGGAGAGCATCAGGAAGCCTTCGAAAATGTGAAGTCAAAGCTGACACAATCACCTGTGTTGGCATGCCCAGATTTCTCAAGGCCATTTTGCTTGCTAGCAATTATGGCTTGGGAGCGATATTGACCCGAAACTCAGAGGACAGTGAACGGGTCATATCGTATGCTGTGAGGAGCCATATAGCCGTGGCAAACAAATGTATATAGAATATACATTTATGCTATATGCGCCCCTCACAGTAACTGCATATCAGACCGAAATCCGGCCCTGATGGCAGTTGCGGCGAATTCGCTCTTTTTCGCCGTCGCTGGACAATAGTCATCGCGGGGGAAAATCTTCGAGAAACACGATAGTCGTGGTGCACAATCTTCGCGGGAAAATCTTCATCTCTGGAAAATAGTCGTCGCGGGAGAAAATATTCAAGGAACAATAATTAAAAATTTCATTATCGCGGGAAAAAATCTTTGCGGGAGGAAATTCATCACCGAACATGAAGTCATAGCGGAACATTAAATCGTCGCGGGAAAAATTCGTCCCTGGAGAACCGGATAAGTCAACATTTAATCTAAAATTTTTATATATAAATTAAGTTTAAAATATATAAGTTAAGAATATTTCTACCTAATCACCCAAATACCCTAACGGACTGCAAATGGCGCGTCAGATTCCAAATAACCTAACGGATTGCAAATGCCGCGACACAACTAAAGAATATTTCTGCTTAGGCGCCAGAATGCCCAAACAATAGCTTCAGCGACGCAATTTACTGCCTAGGCGCCAGAATGCCCTAACGGACTGCAAGTACCCTGTCGGATCACAACTGACCTAACGGATTGCAGATGCCGCGTCGGCATATTATAACGGAGCCTTACAGCGACAGCAGCTACAGCGACACAACTACAAACGCAAAGACACCAGCAGAGCGCAGCAAACCGATGTTACATTTTTAATGAAGAATATTGAATAAATCAGTCCTAATAAAGCACTCAAAGGAAACAGTTCTGTGTTTTTTTTACAAAAACTCTAAAGGAACAGTTTAATTTATATAAGTTAAGAATATTTCTGCCTAATCACCCAAATACCCTAACGGACTGCAAATGGCGCGTCAGATTGCAAATAACCTAACGGATTGCAAATGCCGCGACACAATTAAAGAATATTTCTGCCTAGGCGCCAGAATGCCCTAACGGACTGGAAATTGCGAATGACCTAACGGATTGCAAATGCCGCGTCAACATATTATAACAGCGACAACAGCTTCAGCGACACAACTTACTTCCTAGGCGCCAGAATGCCCTAACGGACTGCAAGTACCCTGTCGGATCACAACTGACCTAACGGATTGCAGATGCCGCGTCGGCATATTATAACGGAGCCTTACAGCGACAGCAGCTACAGCGACACAACTACAAACGCCAAGACACCAGCAGAGCGCAGCAAACCGATGTTACATTTTTAATAAAGAATATTGAATAATTCAGTCCTAATAAAGCACTAAAACGAAACAGTTCTGTGTTTTTCTCCAAAAACTCTAAAGGAACAGTTTAATTTATATAAGATAACTACATGTACTCGACATAAATGTTCAAAGATGCGTTGAAAAAGCATGCATGTACTAATTATTAGATTTAGATGCATCTTATAGAGCATGGATGTTAGTCAATTCAACCCAGAGCAGGTAATGAAGATAAAATCAAAGTTAAATCGACCATGATTACTTCAATGCGAAAGATTTTGATCAAGCCATGTATAGACAAGTAACTCGACTGCAGAAGAAGGATGCGGTAAAAGTGAAGTACAGGCTCTATATAAATAAGCAGTGAGAAAGAATTGATGGATAGTTGTAGACCCATTGCGACAGTATCTAAGAGTTGTAAGTTCGTACTAGAAATATTATTAATGTTAAAATCCTAGCCTTATATAGCTAACAATGTATACTTAGTTTCTACGCAGGAGATATTTCTAACCCATGCAAGGGTTGTTTTTTGTTATATTTAGTCTATTTTTACTTATCATATACTCAAGTGGATGCAGATGTCACTTGAGCACTTGGTAAATGTTTACATATTTGTGTCTTAACTTAAACTATTGTTCATTTGTTATATATAATAGGGTTCATTTTTGAACAATATCAGTTAATAAATCTTATATAATGTTTGTGGTCTTTAGCATTGCATCCTGTGAGAGACCAGCTGTTGTGTAATAATGGGCGGGATCTAATGAATAAATTTTCTTGCAAATTGCTAAAAAAATTTAAAAACATTTGCAAGTAATAGAACATCTGTCTTAAGAAATACAGCTCCATGTAATCTTTGAGACTTTGACATCTGAAAACTGAGCAAACTTTTTGCGCATGGGAGTAGTACTCGACTGAGCATTCTTAATTAGTTAAACTATTAAAGAATTTATCTCTCTGAGGAAGAGCTGACTCATAAAATCTGCTCTCTGAATTGATATACTCATATTGAAGGATTCCCTTCCTAAGTATTAGGTCAAACACACTATTTTGAAAAAATTTTTTCGGGCTATAAACTAATGTGGCCACTGCAGTATTCGGGGGAAAAACAACTGTACAAAATCCAAAAAACATCCTTCCAGACCTGGGAGTGTACGCCAGGCCCGGTCAATTCCAGAACTTGGCGTATTTGATTATGAAACGGTTACCGGCGTCCGCCACCGAGGTGCGAGCGGAAGCCGAACAGGACAACCCCAAGATGCTAATCGGCAGCCTGCAGGTCGAGGCAGCGCAGCTGACAGCGGTCGTAAAGTTCGGCAACTGTCAGTACAAGGCTACGATCGATACGGGGCCACGAATAGCTTCATTAGCGAGGAGCTAGTTCGTGGACTGTTCGACGTAGGCCGACGATGCAACCGAACGGCGAGTCCGCATGGCAGATGTCAGAAACAGCGGAATCCGAGAAAAAGCAGAGGTGAACATCAGACACGGACGGGGTAGCATGGATATCGCCCTATTGATACTCCCAGGAGTCATAGATGACTTGGATCTCGGATGGGATTTTCTGTCGACCATGGGAACGGTTTTGGAGTGCGCCGGATTGACGATAAGTATACCTGGGGACGGAATACAAGAGCATCATGAGGAGACTGTCCGTGGCAAAGACAGTCATACCACCTGTACATCCGGACGCAACGAGAAAGAGAGTCGAGCGAAGACGGCATTCACAGTCCCAGGGAAGGGACCGTTTCAATGCCATTCGGCTCCAGCTACGTTCCAGAGAGCCCTCGACCGCGTGATTGGACCCGAAATGATGCCACATGCATTCGCATACTTGGATGACATCATAGTGATCGGGAAAACTCGCGAGGAACATATGGACAATTTAAGAGAAGTGTTCCGACGGCTGCGAGCAGCGAATCTGAGGATCAACGTGGAGAAGTTGAAAGAGTTGAAATACCTTGGTCACCACGTCACGGAAGAAGGAATCCGCACTGATCCCAGAGAAAGTAACCTGAAGCCCCCTGGAAACGTCAAAGAACTACGGCAATACTTGGGAGTGGCATCCTGGTACAGGCGTTTCGTACCAGACTTCGCCACTCCTGTACATCCGCTAAACGCACTATTAAAAAAAGGCACGAAATGGGAATGGACCGGAGAGCATCAGGAAGCTTTCGAAAATGTGAAGTCAAAGCTGACACAATCATCTGTGTTGGTATGCCCAGATTTCTCCAGGCCATTTTGCGTGGTTTGAGTGGTTTGCAATAATCTGGGGCATAAGGAAGCTGCGACCTTACGTGGAAGGATACCACTTCACCGTCATCACGGATCATATGGCGCTGAAGTGGCTCAACTCCATCGAAAGCCCCTCAGGCAGGTTTGCGAGATGGGCACTGGAGCTGCAACAATTTGATTTCGACATCAAATACATGAAAGGAAACCTGAATGTTGTGGCAGATGCCTTGTCCCGACAACCTCTGAAGGAGACATGCCTGAGAGTCTCAACTGTGGAAGACGCAATGAACCAAGCGAATAAAGACTGCCACTGGATCCAAAAGATGCGAACGGCCATAACAAAAATCTCTGAAAGTTTCCAGATTATATGGAGGAATCTGGAAACTTATACAGGCACATCCCTCATCGACCTGGAACTGAGGATGTGGCAGCCTGGAAATTGTGTGTGCCAACGGTCAAGCGGACACAGGTTCTAAGCGAGAACCACAACACCTCCGCCGCTGGACATACGGGTGGCAGGAAAACAATAGCCCGAGTAGCAGCGCGCTACTATTGGCCAGGCTTATATAGAGACGTACGATCATATGTTCAACAATGCGAAATATGTCAACAATATAAGCAAAGTCAATTGGCCGCGGCGGGACGCATGCTAACCCAGATACCTGAAGAGCCGTGGAGCACGGTATGTGCGGACTTCGTGGGACCATTACCGAGATCCACCCATGGAATCACGATGTTGTTGGTCTTCATAGACCGCTTTTCGAAATGCTGCCACTTAGAAGCGCAACAATAGCAGCACTGCAAAAGGCCTTCAGGGAGAGATTCTGGCACGGTTTAGAGTGCCAAAGGTGTTAATAACGGACAACGGCACACAGTTTACCAGCAGGGCGTTTAAAAATTTCCTTGAGGAGATGGGAATCAAGCATCAATTCACTGCGCCGTACACGCCACAGGAGAACCCAACGGATCGAGCTAACCGGACAGTGAAAACAATGATCGCCCAGTTCGCAAAGAACAACCAACGACGCTGGGATGAGGCGTTACCTGAGCTGACACTGGCAGTCAACACCAGCGTCTCGAGCACTACCGGATACAGAGCTGCCTTCATCACACAGGGCAGGGAGCCGACGCTGCCGAAAGCTATGTTCGATGAAGTGGAGATCGGTACGGGTCAAGTAAGCGAAACGCCGAACGAAAGTGAAAATAAGTTGAAAGACATTTTCGAAATTGTTCGGCGAAGTTTGGAAAAGGCCTCTCAGGACCAGGCAAGGCACTACAACCTTCGTCGCAGGCAATGGAGCCCCAAAATCGGAGATAGGGTGTGGGTGAAATTACACCACCTATCGAGTGCGGCTGAGGGGTTCGCAGCCAAACTAGCACCGAGATACGGCGGCCCGTACCAAATCGCGGATTTTACGTCACCGGTGATTTGCAAACTAACGAGCTCGACTTGAAGCCACACAGCAAGGAGACGGGTGAGTCCCCAAATCCCCAAAAATAGATAAAGGGGAAATAAGTGTGACTCCAAAAACAGAAATTCGACTCACACTTATACACCTAAATATAACAAAAAATAAATATATGTATGTATATAATAAAAATAAACAGGAAAGGGTAAGAAAAAAAGAAAGGGTATAAAAAGATATACACCTATATAGATAAAAAAAAGTAAAATAAAAATGCATGGAGAACTTAAATAAGGGATCTACGTGTGGCGTTATGATCGCTAATTGAAATATGCGTTGACATTGTTTATGTGGCGTTGACCATTTGCGGTGAGTGTGGACAGGATAGATCTGCGTGATCTGGATATGTCACTTCCCCATCCTTTAGAAATTGGCTTGTCCTTAAAGTCCCTAAGTCGTTGGCGTTTTCCACGGTTGCTTCGTCTTCATTTTCGATGGGTGGTGTCGTTGCTTCACCATTCTTATATTTGATTATTATATGTTTTG
Organism: Drosophila tanythrix; assembly: GCA_035043275.1. Lineage (NCBI taxonomy): Eukaryota > Metazoa > Arthropoda > Insecta > Diptera > Drosophilidae > Drosophila > Drosophila tanythrix. The sequence continues at coordinate 9,169 of JAWNNC010000368.1, read as the reverse complement.
GTAAATTTTTGTATTTGAACAAAGAATAGCTTATTATTACTATTGACAATATTGTTACTGATGTAAAGCTTATGATTAATAAGGTATTGTTTGTTCTTGTACAAGGTCTGCCCAATAAGTAATGAGATTAAGTCCATAAAATACGTATAGTTAAAAATTATTATTATTTAAACTTCGGTCGGTTAATCTCCCATCCCTCCTCTATCGATACATGTGCTCGCAACTTTCGTACGTTCGATAGTTCTAATAATAATTTTTAAATATACGTATTTTATGGACTTAGTCTCATTACTTATTGGGCAGACCTCGTATGTTCTCTTATGAGTTCTTTAGTTTGTTCGAATGCTAACGGCTCTGTTTTAGTTATATTATTACTGATATGTACTTTGTGTAATATCTGATATTACATTTTTATCTGGATATCTTCTAATTGCTTTGATAATGTTATATCCTAAAATTTCAATTTTTTGTGATATACAATTTTGATTAAGATTGACTTTAGGTAAATTCCAAGTTAATATTACATTTGGTTCTATGAAATTTATTTCATAGTTTTTTCTTGTTTTTGTGTATATACATTTAACTTTTGTTTATTTCAAGATACCATGTACACTTTTTTGCTTTTTCTGTTGTTGTATAAGTTTTATTTTTGTGTAAATAATATTTATCCCTAATAGTTTCGGTTAAAATATTATTTTCTTCGTCTGGATATGGTATTATTGAATATAAAGTTTCTTGTGACAGAGTTTTCGGTATATGTGATATTATCAGAATTTCATTTGTCTCGGGTTTTATCCAAGTTGATGTTTTTATATTTAACTATTTTTCTGAATCAACATTTAATAAATGATCATGTTTAGTAATTTTGGGTTAAAAATTCCCAATTTGGTCAGTTGCATCCCCATCTCGGTATCTTCGATGTATTCAGTGAATTGTTGCAAGTTAAACATTAATAAACTTAATTTTATGTTCTGTTGTGAAATTTCTGTCAAGCCTTCCATTATTCCTATCCCATGATTGACAGCTTCTATGATTTGGTTTAGTTTGTTTACCTGTTTGCTATTGGCCTCTAAGTCGTATATTTTTTCAGTAAGTTCTGTTTTGTCGTCTTCAGTTAATGTGACAAATAAATATTTGTAACCTTTTCCTACTATATTTAGGAGTCCTCGTTTCTGTCTTTTGATTATTCTTATTCCTTTCAATTCTCTATGCTGTTTTTTTTTTACTAGATATTCTATTTCGGGTAGAGCACTAAAAGCATGTGTCTGAGATATTAAATCTTTTTCCGTATTTTCGGTTTGCGTTAGGTTTACTGTTAGGCAATGGTATTCGAAATCTGAAGGTATGCTCAATGAGCCTGTTTTAAATAAAACGTACCCTTTTGTGCTTTTACTGAGTTTATTTCTATATTTTGGGTATTACTCCGAGTTATTGTTAGCGTTAGTATTATCACTGTTAGCAAGTGGACTGGTAGATGAATCTTCCGTAGTTGACCTGAAATTATTGTTATATTTGTTTATATTTATTTTCTTTTTCTTTTTGAACTTGGTTTTGTAATGTATTATTTTTCTACCTCTATTCGTTTCTCGAAATGTTTGCTATCAAACTGACCGTTTTCCTGAATGGATTTGTTTTTTGATTTGATAAGTGGCATTTCTCTATAATTTGTATCTATTTCGTAAGCTTTTCTTTTTTCGTTTAGTTTGTTGATCTTTTTAATTTTATTCGCTTGGGTATTGTATGCTGGTGATCCGGCATAAATGAAGATATCTGCTGGTGTTCTACCAGTAGTGTTATGTATCGATTTATGGTTATACGTGTAAAGTATTGTTTCGAATTTTGTTAACTTATTTTCTTCATTTGTGTCTGAAGTAATTATTAATTAATTATTTTCTTTTTCTTTTTGAACTTAGTTTGATATTAAAACGATTTACCTAAAAACTAAACACATTTGGTTAGAGGATGACTGTCTGTTCTCTTTTCTCGTTATGTTGTTTTTTTCTTCCCTTTTTTTATAGTTTTTTCTTTATTGCGTTCGTAATTCCATTTGTTTCATAAGTTGCTCTTAAAACGATTGTTGTGAAATATTGACATTTTCCTAGTTTGTCTAATATTTCGTCCATTATAGGTATGGGATATTTATCGCTAACCATTTTTTCGTCAAGGCTGCGATAGTCTACGACTATTCTTTTTTTTCTCCTGATGCATTTTCTATTTTTGGTAATACCCAAATAAAAATGATTTCGCTAAGTGCAAGTCACAGACCGGTTATCACAAAATTAAAGAAGATTCTCTCAATAAGAAATGGAATGCTGTACAAGAAAATGACGAAGTCATAAGAAAATCTGGCGAGCTACCGAAAAATCATGAATACTTCACCTACTATGAGGACATAAGAACAACAGTTCTGAAGTTCTTAGACCCAATCAAAAACGACGCTGAATCCATAAATCAAGCCACAAGCAAGAAGCTTAAGATTGGCGATGGACAGCGTCAGCAATCAACCTTAGAACCCAAGGTGATTGCGTTGTGCGGCCGACAAAGGGCAATGATCGCATCACTACATTGCACATTGCACCAAAGCACCCAAGAGCACGCAGCATTAGAGCTCATAAGGAATCTATGGGCACAGATTCAAGAAGTCCATTTTCGACTATATGAAGAAGTTGAAAACCCAGAAGAAAATGGATATGATACAAATAAGTATCTACAGACAGAAGAAGAAGTACAAAGGGCACTAGCTTCAAGAAACAATAAGCAGTGCACCAATGACTTAAACTTGCCTCGCATAACCATCCCCAAATTTGATGGGGATATATTAAAATGGACACAATTTTTTGATATGTTTGGATCCATGGTACACGATACCAACATGCCAACAATGCAGAAAATGTGGTATCTAAAAACCAGCGTGATCGGTGAGGCAGAAAGATTAATACGCCAAATCGACTTGAAAGAGGATAATTACCTCCACGCATGGAACATCTTGGTTGACGCTTACAACAATCCAAGAGACATTGCATCAACGGTATTGAACCGATAGTAGAGACAATATAGAATCGCTCAAGGAACTATACATAGTCACTTTGGAGTCCATTGCATCTCTCAAGGGACTCGGATTAGACATTTCCACATGGGAGCCAATTTTAATTGCGGTCATACAAAATAAGCTGGACAGCACAAATAAAACGCTGTACGAGCAATCATTAAGCAACTCGAAGCAAATACAAAAACTGGACACCATGCTCCAGTTTCTTGAGCAAAGAGTTCGTGTTTTAGCTAGCGGAAGCAAAACACACAGCAGTGCCAAAAGAGATTCGATGGAAAAACTTGCATTGCATCCTCCTCAACTACAAAGAAGGAGCGTCTCTATTGCAAGAAGTCTACTCATTTCACAATTTCAAAATCAAATTGTAGCATCAGCAAGTAGCAAAAATATAAGTCTACTTGCAACAGCAAAAGTAGTAGTCCAAAGAAATAATGGACAACAAGCTACGTTCAAGGCTTTGCTGGACTCTGGATCGCAGATTAACGTAATATCAGAACGACTTGCCTCTTTATTATCATTAAAACGACACGACTCCACTTCGAATTGAAGGCATCGGTGGACAACAAAAGACAAGCAGAGCTCGTGCAAATCTGCTAATAAAGACATTAAACAACGACTTTACAATGCGGATTGAAACATTTATTCTACCGCACATTATTACGGATCAACCAACCCAAAGCATAAATGATAAATATTGGAACATGCCAGCAAACCAACCGTTGGCAGATCCCCAATTTAACAACCCTGGCAAAATCGACATGCTTATCGGTGCAGAACACTATTATGCACTATTGCTACCACAAAAACACAAAATATCCTCTGGTCCAATTATGCAAAAGACCAAGTTGGAATGGGTGGTGGCTGGAAAAATAAAGCAATCAAGGATGTCAGCAGCCATTTGTGCAGTAGCTACAGGAGCAGAAACGAATACCATAATGGAGCGATTCTGCACCCTAGACAACTTGGAAACAGCAGAAATGTACGATGCTACACCAACTGAAAAGGAGTGCGAGAGCCATTTCATTGAGAACTTGCAGACTGCTGCAGTTGGGAGATTCATTGTAATATTGCCGTTTGCTGAACATTATTCAGCCCTGGGGCCCTCGTTGGAGACTGCAGAAAAAGATTCCTCGCAATAGAAAGGACAGATCCAAAAATCTGGAAATCATATGTGGAATACGAACAATTGGGTCATATGAAAGCTGTCCCTCGAAAGCTCCTCCTCTCACTATTTCATCCCTCATCACTGTGTGCTGAAACCTGACAGCATCACCACCAAGCTAAGAGTTGTCTTCGATGCATCATGTAAGACATCGACAGGAAAATCCTTAAATGACATATTGCAAGTTGGACACACGGTGCAAAGTGATCTCATGTCAATTATATTGAGATTCAGAACGCAAAAGTACGTATTTATGGCAGATATTGAAAAGATGTATCGCCAAATATGGATAAACCCGGAACACCAATTTAATCAGATGATAGTTTGGAGAAAAAATCCAAATGACGAATTAAAGTACTATCGATTAAAAACGTACATATGGAACGGCATCGGCTCCGTTTTTGGCAACTAAGTGTCTAAATTACTTAGCTTCACTCCACACAAGCAGTTCGCCATTAGGATCCTCTGCCCTAAGGGATGACTTCTACGTAGATGATTGTCTCACAGGAGCCGATTCAATACAAGAAGTGATCCAAATTCGACAGGAGTTGGTAAAAATACTACTCCCCAAGTGGATTCAACTTACGAAAATGGTGCTCAAACAATGAGCAAATTCTTCAAGGAATACCCAAGGATAACATCATAAGCAATATTAAGCTGGACGAAACACTGGAACATTACAGTGTCAAGACATTGGGCCTTATTTGGATGCCAAAAAGGATCAATTTTGCGGCCGCACACAAAGCAGCACAGCAAAAAGAATCACAAAACGTGTAGTTTGCTCGGAGCTGGGACAAATCTTCGATCCTCTATGCCTACGTTTGCCGTCTTCCACATACCAACCGAATAGCCAAAATTCAGGCAGTGACAAGTCAGAATAATTGGCGGCATGTATCGTCTGCCAACAACGCAGCAGATGTGCTCTCAAGAGGAATATCTGCACGAAAGTTACACGAGCACAGTCTATGGCTCTATGAACCACTCTTTTTGCATTACACTCCAGACAAATGGATAGCCACCCCTCATCTTTCCGAGCAACCTTGTAAGGAAAGCAAAGCATATTGGCCTAACTGTGACTCAATCAACAATAGGCGAAGAGTTGTATACCTGTCGACACAGCAACCATGCTGTGCAAAATGGAACTAGACGCTCGCACTATAATTCTAAAAACAATACAGCAAGATGAATTTACAGCTGAACTGAAGATTTGAAACGCAACAACACAGTGGACAAAAGGAGTCCTATCTCATCCCTCCCACCAATACAAGGGTCAGATGGACTAATGCGAGTTGGACGTAGGTTGGAGCAAGCCCTACTCCCGTACAATGCAAGGCACCAGATTTTGCTGCCTTACAACGATCCAAAAGTGAAGATGATATTACGAGAGCTGCATGAGGACAACATGCACTGCGGTGTTCAAGCCCTACCAGCAACTGCCAGACAACAATATTGGATCCTGAACGACAAAACTATGTCGAGAAAAAACCAAAGTTGATGAATCAAATTATGGGCAATCTGCCAGTCGATCGACTGACAGCAACACGCCCGTTCCTACTACAGGCGTAGACTATTGCGGACCAATTTGGATTCATCATAAAGGCCGCGGAAAAAGACCAGATACGTAATACATAGCTGTATTCTGTTGCTTCTCTACAAAGGCAGTCCACCTCGAGCTGGTTAGCGACCTGACTACAAATGTCTTTCTAGGAGCCCTGCGGCGGTGATGAGTTGGCCAATGGGACGCATTGCACGCACATCCAGGTCAGGATAATCACGTTTGTGTGGTTGACGTTAAAACTGCCTGAGGAATCTACAAGCGCCCCTTGCACCGTGCTTCCCAGAGGACATGGCCAAAAAACACCCCAAAAGGGAAACCGAATACACAGATGCGCCACCCGTTCAACGAAAACGGACTATGTCGCCAACCATAACCTCGTCTCTGCTAATCCTGCTCTTTATGTTACCCTTGGTACTGACAGACTCAATATCTGTGACACGGTTCGACACAAAGCCTGGATTCTATTATAAAAAAAATTGGAACCACGAAGAGAGCAGTATCCGAGTGGACCATGGTAAAATACTATGAATTAACACCAAACTGGCGCGATATGAAAACATTTAATGCAGGCGTAAGCACTAGATTAGACTCGGATTACGCTAATAAAATGACTAAGCTGAAGAATCAAACTTCAGTACTTGATTCAACCATTAACATTGTCAAGAAGAGAAGACAGTCACCGACACTCATGTAATCTTTAGAATAAGACTACCACTAGTGTCAACATCAATATTAGAACTTTTCAATATCGTGCCGATTCCAATGTTGGACTCAACGCGCTGGCGACTATTTGAGCTCAAAACACCTGTTATAGCCGTAAACAACCACAGGGATCAAATGATCTGCATCGCTGCCAAACATTACCAAATGAAGAATACATATGCTTTGACCATCAAGCTATGTTTAATAATGTGAACAATCGGTGTGAGTTTCAACTGTTTACCAACAAAACACCAACGACGTGTCAAGTAACTCATAAATTAACCAAAATGGTATGGTCAAAAACACAAAAGCATAATACTTGGATCTTTTCAACGCATTATGTACTGGAATTACTAGCCGTATGCAACGGAACCCCGTCTACCATACGACTAAAGGACACCGGATTACTATCGTATTACTTATGGTGAGGTATGTACATATATTAACCACCAAAATTAATACATGACCCTAAACTGAGGTTTCCCACCTGCTAAATAGGATTATGTAGAAAAAGGGGACCGCGTATTTGGATCAGGTACATTGTGGACAACCTGGGTGCCATAAAACCCGGATTTCTTACCTAAAGTTGACTATTTTCGGTATAAATAGATCAATCCTTCGTAGTCAGTTTAGTTATATCCTGCATCCCGTGTTCAATAAGCCAACAAGGACTATGGACAAACGGACTACTATTGAACAACGGAAACTCATCCTGAAACACCTCAAAACGGATATTCACATCGCCAAATAGCTGAAATAGTCAATCGGAGCAACTCAACCACGTATAACATCATTCGGCGCTTCGTCGACGCAAATCGGATTGACGGCAAGGGCAGAATGGCACCAAACCCGATTTTCACCGAAGGGGAGGAGCTGAGGATCATCAGGAAAATAAATGAAAATCCCAAGCTATCGACTGCAAAAATTACTTAACAGGTGCAGGATGAAATGGGGAAAAAGTGCTGTGTGGAAACTCTGCACAACCATGACTTAAATGCCGGAGTACCGCGGAAAAACTTCTTTATAAGCGCATCAAATAAAGGGAATAGGATTACGGTCGCCAAAACCCACTTAGACAAGGATCTGGAGTTCTGGAACACACTCATATTTGACTTCAGCAACCAGTTTAGTTTCGCCTCTTTTGGATCTACACGCTGCTGTTCTCCTGAGGTAAGACCGTGCTGTTGAGTCGGACGGTTGGACAGTTACCACTCCTGAACGCAAACGTGCAGTGCTGAGACTTGTTCTCATTGACGCAGATGTTCCACCGGTTGGCCCACGTACGGGCGTAACCGCTACTGCTCTCCAAGCAAGGTGTCTCCTAAAAAGGGTACTTTTTTACATAATCCGTCCTACCCAACAGGTGGGGAAACCTCAGTTTTTTAGAGCTCTGTATATTCATTTTGGCCTTTTTTTGAAAAATAATAATTAATTTTCTTTTGGCAGGCAATTTGGCCTAAAGATGTTTCAACTTCCGCTAAAGCAAATTCAATATATTAGCGAAGGTTGACGGTCATAATAAACAGTGACGCACCGCCATATATATTAATTCAGAGAACCATCCAAGTAATAAGAAACAGTTATCTTCCGGAACGCAATACCAGAAGCTCACCATTTCACCGCATCGTGCGGCGTCAATAGACCATCACCGCGGCCGTCGGATTCAAAGGCATGTTAACCAAAACAATCAAGGCACACCCGCTCAAATCAGCAAAGTTATAAGCTCGAGCAGAATGGCGTTGAATGACCTTATTACAATCTCCAATCGACATAGCCAGTATGAGGCTATGATCAACATGCAATCTACAACTCCTGCCACAGTTTACGCACTCGAAATCCGAGTCCCTATGGAAATGGCCGAAAAGGAGCATAAGCAGGGCTCCAAATCTGCATTTCAAGGAGAAAGCAGTGACCATAGTCCGGTCAAGTAGACCACAGCCTGTTCCGCTTGCACCTCCAATATTGAAAGGCTGCGGGCGGAAGTCTGAAGTTTTTAGTGGAGACTATATCCGGTGGTCTACGTTCAGAGATTCTTTTCACAGCCGTCTATATAAACAATCCAAGTCTATTCCCGGTGGAAAAGCTATTCCACCTAACTGCCAAAACTAGTGATGAGGCAAATACCATAGTTGACAAACCCTATCTGACCAACGATGGCTTTCAGTCAGCGTGGCATCACCTGACTGAAATATTCGAGAACAGAAGATTGCTCATTAACAGTCAACTCAAGGTTCTGTTCAATCTTCCATCCATATCCCATGAGACTGGAAGTTCACTAAAGGACCACCAGAGCACCATCTAAGGTCAAAACTGACAATTTGGACTGTTGGTCTTCCTTTGTTCCCGAAGCTCCCAAAACTCACTCTATCATTGTGGGATGATCAGAGATTCTGACATGGCTTGAACTCAATAAGTTATTGGAGTGATACCGCACCTTCGAGGCTATCGAGGACATGAAGCCAAGTACAAGCACGCAAGTCCAGCAAAGACCTGCCCTCAACTCATTTGAAAGCAAGTCAAACCGACGAATCGCGAAAAGTAAGAACACACTTTCTGTACAGATTCCACTCCACTTTGATGAATACAGAGATGGAGGTCAGGGCGCGCACAAGATCCATATTCCAGATTTGTACTTACAGGTAAGTGAAAAGGCTATTGGTACCAACGCTTTATAAAACCAATAACTTGAAAAGCTTTT